>APFE030401612.1:103517-141649 GCA_000404065.3 Pinus taeda | reverse complement strand
TGAGTGTGTGTTATTGGTGGTTTCTAACTACCTTCTAAATTTGCAAAGGAAAAAACTTGAAAGAAATAACTTGAAATGAAACTGAAAGAAAAATAGAAAAAACCACTTTCTAATAGCACTAGTCACTACTCATGCTGCTGCAATAAAAAGATAAGAAAAACTACTTTAAAGACCAGTTATAATGTTTAACTCTTCCTAACTCTCTGCTTCCAACATATAGTACTATGTGAAACACGATTAAGAAGTAGTTAGAGATAAGTCTAAAAAGTACTTAAAGCAAGTTGTAATTTATCAGTATTCTAATCTCTTAAAGATTAACAGCTTATGATAAAGAGACCATCAATATGTTAGCATACAACTTGAGAAACTAAACTAGAAATCAACTAGGAAAACAGAGTAAAGGCAGCAACTTATGAATATGACAACTTAAAATAATATTAGAAATAAAGCAAATACACAAAGACACAATCCCGGGCTAACACCTGCAAAAGACAGTCCTGATCAGTTTAAAGTAAATGCTGGAAATGAAATGAAAATGAAATTAAATCAAATATGTACATGTGTTAAAGAAAAGGAAAATTGTTGAATTCAAAGGAAGTGAATGGTAAAAACATAAAAGTAAATTACTGTACAAAGGCTGTTATGAACGGGGGCCCTCCATCCACAAAACCCAAAGAAAGATTAGCTACGTAAAAGAGTCAAAACAACAGTCTTCTATTAATTCATGATGCAGAAATCACAGTCAAAAAGTGCTGAAACAGCAACTTCAAAACAGAGTTTCTGTGCTCACTAAAAGCGTAACAATTACATGAATGAAACAACTAAAGACTAATCCTCAAGCATGCACAGACGCTGGATTTTATAAGCAAGTAAACAACTGCCTACTGCGTAAAACATGAAACTAAAAATTAACTGACAGCATGCTAATTAAATGGTTCAGCAACACGTCAATAGGTCCGTGGGTGATCTGGAAGGTACGGTCATTATGGAGGTTGAATCCAAGGTTGGATCCTGTCTCCCATGACTTGCGTAGAGTGGAGGAGTTGCCATCTGGAGTGACGTATCCTTTCAGCTCACGCAGCACCGTTTGAGCTGGCTTTGTTGACCGAAGTTGGATCCTCGTTGATCGAAGGTATGCGTGGCGTTGCTGACCAAGCCAATAGCATAGGAACCTTCAACACCTTCATTCCCACGTGCCCATGTGATTCGTTTCTCAAAATGACACGTGGAACATGGAGATCAATGAAAAGGTTGTGGAATTGCTGAATGGCTGCGGAATTGCCAGACAGCTGCGGAAACTCTGTGCATATGTCAAAAATCTAGACAAACAGTCAAAAATTTAGCAAAGTCAACCAATCATGCTTAAAGACATCAAATGTAATGATCTGGGTAAGTTTATGAGGAAAATAGGGCAAAAGAGAGGCATAAGTGAGGAAAAGCTGTAGGTAATGATGGATAAATAGGTGCAAGTTAGAGGCTCTACAATGGCATCTACCTGTGGTATTGTAAAATCCACCCATGGAATTGACCCGTGGTATTGTAACTGAAAAATACTATAAGTAACAAGTCACATTTTGTAAAAGGACAGATTGTCCGCCATAATGTAACCTTTATAGTTCAGAGGATGTAGCCGCCACATCTCTTCTCAGAGATAAGCTACCATCGCCCTAGCTGGTTTATTTCCACTTCTGTTTGTAAGCATATTTCAGTATTTTACAGTAATGAAATGAAGTATTATTTCCATTGCATATCTGTCTTTATGGTTATCTCTGTAATTATTACGTTCCTGTTTAAAAAATCCACAAAAATAACAATAGAGCGATTCTATGGGGCACAGTAATAACAATATGGGGACAATAGGGGCATAACAATATTAATAAGGGATACAACTACAATAGTAATGGGGTAATCACTAGTATTATAGGGACCTAACATATTCAATAGGTGAATATATTAATTCATGAGTTACCATTGATCAACAAATGTATACATTACTGTAGGCTTCAAAATCATAGAGGTCTTGCAATAATGATAATTAAAGCAGACATACCGAATTCTCAAGACCTCAACACATTTTGGGACCAATGCAAGCATTTAGAACTAGAAAAACTTCGATGATAAAAATCACACTAACTCTTGCAGCTTGACATCATATACCATGTGCATCCTTCATCAAAATCATTAGGGTAGAGGTGACAAATAAAAATTAGTGTGATATTTCAAGAAACACAAGTTCTCACTTGAATCAAAAGATACATGGTCATTGCCTAGAGAAACAATGTCTCATAAGCCAAAGTATGAAATAGGATGAGCAATTCAAATTAGAAAAAACATTCTGACTATTACACAGCATGAATATGCATAATTCAAAGGAAGAGAGATAGATCGCTGGCCTAGCATTTTTCATACAAATTCATTCTATACTAGGTGATAATTTCCACAAGTAAAGTCAAAAGAGATCAAAATGAAAATCACTTTAAGAGACCCTACATATTTAACATTAAGTAGACCACACCACACAGTAAATGAAAAATTCAATATACTCACTCAACAAATCATAACATACCCTAATCTCATCAAATTAGAGTGGTGTTGAGCTAGTTTGGTGGCCAACCCAGCCATTTTTCACCCTTTTGTCAACGATTTAGTTCATGGAGAGACTATAATCATAAAATGTAAAACATAATCAAAATAACCTAGCGTGAAGTGCTTTGATTAATCTTTTAAAGCTCAATCCTTCCATGGTGTGTGCAAAGATCAAATTTCAGCAAACAAAGGGAGAGACCCACAAAATGAAAATACCCGCATAATGTTACATTGGAACTGTCTCTCCCTCGGGATCAAGGACATATTTTATTTTATATAGATATTTACATTACAAATCAGGCTATTAACAAGCCAATCAAATGAAAAAGGAAAAAATTAAAAATCATAATAGTTTTCCATCGATAAAAGTCGGATCTAGTTCTAGTGCAACTAAATTTCAAATAGAGGAGTTGAATATAGTACATGAGAGATTTTTTTGGTAAATGGCTCCTCTTTTCTCAATCTGCAACTAGTGGTGAAAACTAAGTGCAATGTTGACCCATAATAATTTCCCAAAATATCCTCGAACTGATACTCAAACTGCCAGGTAAGTAATTTCCTCCAAATTTGAATAATTGAAGTAGTCTATGCATTCCTTCACTCTAGTGTAGGAATGTGAGTGCAGGAACTTGATGCATGGTGCAGGAACCCTTTAGAGTGCAGGAAATTTATAACTTATAATAAACTAGTGCAGGAATCCTCATGAGTGGAGGAATCCCAATTGGTGCAGGAATATGATGCATAGTATAAGGATGTGAGT
Source organism: Pinus taeda (assembly GCA_000404065.3). Classification (NCBI taxonomy): domain Eukaryota; kingdom Viridiplantae; phylum Streptophyta; class Pinopsida; order Pinales; family Pinaceae; genus Pinus; species Pinus taeda. Next base: position 138,303 of record APFE030401612.1, on the reverse strand, counting down.
GAGGGATCAAGGCCCATTGGCATATGCATAAAAATGTAATCAACTAAGTTTAAACATGTAAACACATGAATTGTTATTAATGATGCTTTTAATTTTTAAATCTCGTTAAAACAAGGGAATCATGAAAAATAGTAAATACTTACTTTATTGTCTCCAATAATGCACAAAACCATTCAAACTAAACAAAAGCATGAGGGATTTTTGAGTAAATAGTGATATAAAGAAAGACAAAATAAAGGCCTGACTAGGACACTTCCAATAACTGGAGAATTATAGGAAAAAAACATGAGTTGATAAATGGCTACTATGCTGCCTTGTGAGGAAATGTGATCATTCGGAAATAAGTTTAAACAACAACAACCATGGTGTAAACCTAGATGTGACCAAATAGAATATTATAATCAAGTGATCCGTCAATAAATTTGACTTATAAGGATACATATTTACCTCCTAATTCTACTTGTAAGGAATTCAAAATTCCACAAGGTTTATAAGTCCTTCAGTCAAAAGCTTTCAAGGTGGTGGGAAATTGACTCGATTGAGGAGAGCCAATGGCCTTCCAATAATACAAGGACATGATCTAGGTTAAGACTCCCTCATCCACAATTGAATGATGAATATTCTTACCATGGATGACAACCTGGAGCATAAATGCTAATTGAGATGGAAGTCAAGGTGTATAGTTATCATGATTAAAAATGACTAGGTTGGAATCCGAAGGATTGATGCATCTAATCGTGGAAAGAAATGCCTTTTTCTGGGTGGGATAATTCTGAAACACCTTGAGAGTATGCATATTTGATGGAGATTGAGCCAAGTCATCAACTACATCATAATTCTTAGAAGCTTTCGCATGAGGGTTGAAAGTACATTTATGGATAATGCCTTTTCGAGGCTTAATAGTCAATTTCATAGGAATCATAAGAGGCGAAAGATCCGATGGGGATGAAGTCAAACTGGTAGGTTGATCAGTAGCCTAAATATTCAGGTGATTCACATTACCATAGTCTTTATTATGGGTAGCCACCATAATATTCATTTTTTATATAGTGGAAGAAAGCATCAAAACCGAGTTAGAGGAAGTAGGGTCTTGAGCAACCAAATGAGTTTCCTGGTTCAGAAACAAATCTGTGAACATGGAAGGTGAAGTAGAAGATTTAAAAAATTGGTTCGCTTCTTCACGGTGGGGATAGTCTTAACTGAATTGTTCCTCATTGTAAATCAGGCATGGGTAACGAGGTTTTTGTTTCTCATCAGAAGATTGATTGCTTTGTTTATCCTGCAGAGGATAATCTTTCTTCTTCTTCTTCTTTTCCTTTCTTCTTAATTCCTAGTTTCTATTGAGATTTACCTTTGTTAGAATGAATGGCATTGATATCAGAAGTAGAAGCCACAGGAGGATTGGATGGATGGTTTTGGGCATATGTGGTAAGAGCAGTACTAGATTATTTACTCACTGACTGTGAACTGATAGAACCAATCACACCATCAACAACATGAGATTCTTTACTAGGAGCTTTACGAACAATGTTCGAAGGTCGCAGAGTGTTTGGCATCTTATCATAAAGTGTGCCAGATTGCTTATAAACAAGATCCAAGTATTGGGCACGGACAATTACTTGCTCTTCAGTTGCAACTCCACCTTTAGCTATGTCTTGTATGATAGGGGCCAATGGAGACTTAGTAAACCACTCCACTAACAATTGATCCAAAACATATGTCTTAGCCAATTGACAACAATGTCTCCACTCATGCATATGGTCAGAAATGTGAGTGGAATCAAATTGTTTGAAGTTGGTCAGAAGTTCTGTTCTAGTTTTTTATCTGATGGGAAATTGGAAATGTGTGAGGAAGGTGGTAGCAAGGCACTGAAATTGTTTAAAATAAGCTTTCATTAATTCAATATACCATTTAACATATGTACTAGTAAGAGTGCGCTAGAAAACACGTAATCAAATCAAGTCATCATTATGGGAGTTCGAAAAATCCAATAGATGTTTAGTCATGAAATGTGTCGATGGGTCTTCTCTAGGATTCCATTAATTTTTGGGATATCAGAAGCCAATTTCATAAGAATAATTGGCCACCAAGGCGAATGAGAAACAGGATCATTGGTGAGCCAAGTCAAATATGGAAATTCGAGATTTTCCACAAACAATAACTATCTGTTACAATCCAATGGAGGATAACCTTGATAAGAGGGAATATATTGAGCAACAGGTATCTAGCCTCCATGATAGGTAGGGTTCTGATAAATAAGAACCTCAACACCATAATAAGGAGGATTCTGGTAACCAACACACATATAACCTTGTTGTCTAGCTCCAAGACAATCTTACAAATGCTAGAGAGACTGGATTTAGACTTGCTAGCTTTGATAGAGAACATTAGGGATACCTTGGTAAGGTTGATACTGTTTCCCTATGGGATTTTGGATCATACCAACATAATGTGGATTCGGTGGAGGTTGTGCCATACTATAAGAAATTTGTCCCACTAGAATTTGTGGAATACCTTGTCCAAGTGGTTGAAATTGTAAGGTACCTTGTAAAGGATTGGTAAGAGGAACCTGGGGGGTACAAAATACTGACATAATAGATTAAGTCATAATTACAGCCTGTAAAGGTTGGCTTACATTAATTTGAGCTTGTAGAGGTACATATTGATAAGTAGGAATTTGAGATGTAGATGACACAAGTTTAGAATTCAAAAATGGATCCACAATCAAACCAATTTGTAGGGGCATAGTAGGTTTCCAAACATTAGCATCCATTATAGAATATGGGGGATTTAGGTAAGGTTAAGCACTGATTTGAGGTATATTAAAAATGGGTTTCCCCTTGCCAAAGGATGAGGGGATGATGGAGGCAACTTCCCCCCTTATGGAGGGTACCCAACATTAGGAGCGTTAGGTTGTTGAAGGTAACGAAGCCCACTAACATAAGGGCTAGCCTATTGTTCAACTGTAGGTGTAGGTGGAAGAGAAGGAGCAGGTTGCGTAGTGTTCATTAACGAAGTGTTAGATGGAATTACAAAAATAGGTAACAAGGGAGTTCCATGGACTATATGCTGCACCAGAGAAGGTACCATATAATGACTGACAAATAGGTGGGACGAATGGGCCACCATACAAATGTGCTTTTGGTGATGTGGCAAACATGGATAAAAGAGAAAAACAAGTTGTCTCAACCATAGTGGTGGACACAAGATGGGAAACCATAGCATATTTAGTCATGGTTAACTATCCCAAAGACGATTTCCACAAGAAACTCATGGGTGAGAGGGAAGTATTAGGTAAAGGAGTTTGTGTTGGAGTTTGAAGAGGAGGAAGAGGATGAGCCTAATAAAAATGGAGTCCACTCTAATGAACATGAGTAGAATGATGAGATTCTTCCTATGGGATCTCTTCGATACTCACATGACTAGGTGGAAGGGGTTCACTATCAGGTCCAAGATATATAGTTTTTGGTTGTGTCTGAGACAAAGGAAGAGAAGAGGGAACTCCTAAAGTAACAAGTGAAGATAACTGAGGTACGTCAAGTTGAATAACCTTGGGTAATAAATTATCTGATTTAGTAAAGTTAGGTTCAATTACCTCAGGAAACAAAGTCTTAGGTGCTTCGGTTTCAACTATGTTAGATTAATCAAAAAATGATGAAGTAATTTGAAGCTTAGTACCCAAAAGGAAAGATGATTCTGGTAGGTCAAATTCAGGAGGACTGGAGGTAGTTCCCAAAGTTCCTAATTTGGTGGTTTTCATATTCTTATTCTTCTGATGAAGGCCAGGAGTAGCCTCTAGTGGAAGAGGAGGTTTATTTTGCATTCTACATGAGTGATGGAGAGGAGGGGTGTGTTCTTCCACATTGGATTAATAAATATTAATAATTAACACACAAAAAATAGAAAAAGAGGGTAAACTAGGAATAAAGGTTTACCAAGCAACCATGAACTGCAATATACACCTTACTGAACCAAGGACTTAATGTAAATGCAAGAAATCTCCCCAAATTTTGCATTCAGTGTATCATGGTATATAAGGCGACTAACTAAGTTACCTATGGTGATGATAGAAACCTATGGCAGACTTCCAAAATATACCTGGTAGTACGTGGAAGTTTAGTCTGTAGTAGTGTTGTCTAATGTTTAACTGTTTAATGAGAGAATTCCCATATACATTTCATGCGTGGAGCACCATCCAATATACCCAAAGGTACAAGGAATATGATCTAATAGACTTATGTACATGGAATAGGATATCACCTCCAGGATACAACATTGGAGAACAATGACATATCCTACATTTAACGACGTCGGAACATGCCTCTAGCCTAGACCTCTAAATGTTTGTGTTAATGTGACAAAAGCTTCATAGGTTGATTCAAAATATTTTAAAGTTTATTTTTTATTATGTTTTAATTTAATGTCTCACCATGAATTTCACCTGAATATCCTAAAATGCAAGCTAGCATGAAGAAATGGAAACTTTAACTTTCAATGAGAATATATCTAAACAAGAGAAGAGATAAAGAATATGCATCAAACAATAACTAAGTGCAACTCCCTAAAATGCAACCGTTCCAATTCAAATTTACTCACAAAAGCCTAGATGCCAATTCAAAGATATTTTTCTTTTCAATTTCCTCTTAATTTTGAAAGTGAGAGAAAAATAATATGCATGTGAAATCATTGATAAAAGCAAACTTTTCAGAATGATGACTGAAACACCAATTCTTTCAAGTAGTCAACGACTAAAAAAAATCATTTCGCTAATGACCTAATCACAAGAATAAAGGAAAATATAAATAAAATCTTACCAAAGGCAATCAAAACCACAAGAAAATCATATGGATGCTTCTGAGAGATACTAAGACACTAAGGTATAGAAGCAAGAGCAACTAGAAGAAGGTTGGATAGAGAGTAAACCAAGAAAAGGAAAATTTTAGCATGAAACAAGGATGAGCACAGGTGCTTAAGGGGCACTAGTGCTCTCCAATGCATGAACAAAGAGGCCTGGGGTGCACTACAACTTAAGTACAAGGAATTTTATGGAGCACTGCAACGCACTGTCTCAAGACCAAAGGGTGCGTTGATCAAGGAATCTCAAGTTTTAGAACAAAAAATGCAATGGAATCTCAATGACAGATCTTCCTATGACTAATTAGGACTGTTTGAAACTATAAAGATCAAAACAAGAGGAAAAATAGATACTAAGGACAAATAACACCACCAAGGGATTCAATCAATCCCTAGTATGGTTGTCAATTTGTTATACGAGATCTATGATTGCAGACAAAAGTGTCTTCCCTAGGCTTGGTGGACTAAGATAGAACAATAGAAAGCAAAGTGCACAATGTATTCTTTAAAGTAATTGAATGAAGGGATGAGGCCTACATGGAATTTGTCACAATCTACGCTCCTTCCTCAACTTGTATAGTCCAATCCTAGCTTTGATCACTATAATTAGAACCTACACAATGAAACATGACAAGCCAAAGATATACAACATATGTGTATCATAATCCAAATATTTCATTCAATAGATCAACATGGTATTGAAATACATGAAATCATATCATCCTATATAGCAAAACAATCTACTCTTTGTATTAATAGAAATGCAGAGAGTTACAACTAAAAATAGGAGTTTATCTTGTAGAAGATCTCCCCAAGTTTACTAGTCCTTTCCTTGCCACAAAGTATGCCTCTATGTCACCCTAATGCATGGAATAATGACTCTCAAAGCAACAACATGAGGGTATAATCAATCTCTAAAATCCAACCCTTGCACATTGATGGCTGTAAATATATATATGAGAGGTAGTTCATGAATTCTTAGCCATTTACCAATCTAGGCTTGAGATCCACTTGAGATGGGAGGATGAGCTCAAGGGATAAAAGGTGAAAACTTCAAGGTAGGATAGGATAAGATTCAAGACTCTTACCTAAGGTAAATGGTTGAAACAACCTTAGGAAGCTTCTGGAAGAGGAAGCTTCGGGATTCTTTTTATTTTTCCTGAATTCCTATAATCAACACCCCCCAAGAATGAGCAACCTATTGGTGATCAACGTAGGAGCAGAGAGAGTCAACCTGGTAGTCAAAGTTGGTTCCTAGAGGGACGAGGTGTGTTGGGCGTTGAAATATTGGAAATTCAATAGTCAAGAGTACAAACTCATGGATTTAGCAAAATCATGATTAGGGCTTTGGGTAGGTATGATGAGAATATGTTGAAGGATTTGAACTGATCCTGTTTGAATGCCTATTGTCTAGATGCGATAAAATGGCCTATAAAAAATGCCATTTAGATCAAGAAGAGTTGTTTGGAATTGTTTTACCTCAATATTGTAAGTGGGTTGAGTTACTTCATTGTTTGGGTTTGGAAATGGTGGTATAGGTAATTGAGTGGGAATGGTTCTTTGAGATGGATGTGGTTAGGGTTGTGGTGGAGGTGGAGGTGGATGGTAGGGATAACATGGAGTTGGGTATGGAGGATATTGAGGAAGTTAATTTTATTGTGGATTTATCCCATAAGTTCCTTGTCAACCTTATTACCAATATTAGTTTTGGGGTTGATATCACCATTGGTTTCCAAGGAAAGAGTGTGTTCCAATTACTTTGATATGGATGTGCATAAGCTTGAAATTGTGAATTAGGTTCTTGCATCATATTAGGTTTACTAGGTTTCCATGGTATTCTTGGAGCTACATAACATAGTTCCTTTGGTTATTCACTTACTTCATTGTCCTGTTGGTAAAATTCCTTCAACCTTGGTAATTGTGGACAATATTTAATTACATGTGATTCTACATGGAAAACACAAATATCATCATATTCTTTTTGCTCATCTGGCAATCTTACATTTCTACTTGTTTTCTTAGATTTCTAAGAATTTTTGTTTTAAAGTTATCAAACAAATTTCCAAGTTTATCTTGACTTACGATATTGATGTTTATTTACTTACTCTTGCCCTTTCTCTTGATATGTGCTTGTACATTTCACAAATTTCTTCAAATGATAATTGGTATACATCACCTCTACTCATAAGATCAATGAGATCAATCCACTCATCCCCAATTGTTATAAGTAAGAGGGTTTAGTGTTTCAAATCCTAAATGATGCAATTTTTCCCTCTTAACATTATGCATAAATCTATCTATTAGATCCTCAAGGTTCTCATATTCTTTTTGAGTCATTCTAAATATTTCTTCTTTAAGATAATGGTATTTCTATTTTTTCTAGAAATATCTTTTGAATATCATTCCATGATCTTATTGAATTAGTCTCTAAACTCATGAACCATTTAAGAGCTTTATCCTTCAATGTTTCTGCAAATTGTTGGACACCTAATCCTCTAAGGGTTATGGTGTGAAAGATAAATAGTCAAAGGGAGTCCAAGTGACCTTGGAATATGGAATCCAATGGTCACTCCCATGTGTTATAAATGTGTATCATTTGTTAATAGAAAATTCATTCACGCTTTACCTTATTTGGATGTCCACATTCCATGTATATCTAACATGGTATCAGAGCAAGCGATATCTTGCCTTGCTCATATTTGAGCCACTTGTTTGGTGGCCTCTCTGTGGATGTCAGTTTTGCCATCAATTCTACATTTCATAAAAAAATTCTCAGCTACAGTCTAGCTATGATCTTTGCCATGTAACTGTCATTTCCTCTACTCCTGCAAACCAATGGAAGTTATTTGGAAGAGTGTTTCTAAGAGAGTGGGTATAGAGTCAAACTGTGTTTTGTGATTGCTGGTTACAAATTTCTCTAGATTCTTTGAGCATGTCTGTCTCTATTGGAATTTTCGATGTGTAGCGGAATTGGTAATACCACTGCACCCATACCACCATTGGCTCTGGTCCACTATCTCCTTGAAGAGATGCTCCTGGTGTTTGAAGTTCTGAGAAATGCATTGCAACATGCAATATTTCCTAGACTAACAGAGATAACAGAGCTGAGGATTGTTGTTTTCCTATCAAAGTAAGTATAAGTATTCTTAACGAAGATGTAAGAGAAATGACTCATCCCACTGCTTTTGTAGCTTCAATATGCTATAATAATATTCCCTCAAATTCATGTTCAGTTGAAGGGATGGAGGAGTGTTAGAGTGTATGAAATTAGAAGACAATGATAGCTTTATTGGTAATGACTATCCCGTCCAAATTATTTGCCCTGATCATACCTTTGTAATACAATTTAAACTGTTTGTCATCCTCAGTAATCTCCTCAGAATCGAAGGGTTTCTCATAGTTTTCCCCAGTGGCTTCCCATTCATCCTCCAACATTTCTTGAATGCTACAGGAAAATTTAGCGTGATGGGTTTTTTTTGTAACTATATTCAGAAAAATGCTGCATTTCCTCCTTTGCCTACTTGTGGTCAGTGACCTCCTATTGGAATTTATTGAACTTGACAGCTTGCATTCTCAATAATGTTGTCATCTCTTGTTCGTCATTTCCACCCATCTCAAAGGAGCTTGAATTTCCACTAGGATTTGAGGCGCTCATAGCGGTTTCATGGTGTTAGTATTGGGTTGTTCCCATGGAAGTTCATAGGCATAACTAAGGTCACTACTGGGTGTTTGGGCTGCTGACAATTCTCTGTGTTGGAGGGATGTTGTATCCATGTCAAAATTCGCCATCCTTGGCCAAGAAAAATGATTGTGAGGAGATTAAATAAATTTGAAACTAATTATGGCCAGGGGATTGAATAAATTATGAGTTCAAATCCAGAGGGAAACAAAGCAATTTTGAGTTCAAATCCAGATGAAGCTCCAATCTATTATGTGAAGGTTGATGTGTTAAGGAAGGCTGCAAGCTTGGCAATTGTAAGGTATTATTATTTGTAACTTTATTGATATTCATTGCAATAGTGGGTGAATATTGAATAATATAATGAAAATCCGAGCATTAATAGTTCAATATACCATTGTGAGTGAGCGACAGTGGCAACAATAATATTTTTACCTCTTAGTATGAATAAAGATCCGCAACCATAATCTAGGTGTTAACTCTTATTCTCATTGTTACCGAATGTTGATAATTATCAAGACTTTGCTCAAAGTGTTACAGTTTCATTTGATGGTGTAAATAGACTTGTTAACACCCAGTTTTTCCCTCGGTCTATGCTTGAATATTTGTGCTCAAAGAAGAGTGGATTAACTAGTACTATTGAAACATAAGGTGGAGTTGCAATAAACCTTTTTTAAAGTTTTTAAATGGATAATATTGACAATTTATTAGAGTTACTGAAAACTCTAATCAGGTCCAATACTGATAGCACAACCACAATTAACAAAGCTTCTTATTCAGACATTAAAATGTGTCTGCAAAATGCACATGAAAAGATAGAGTTTCTGCAGCTTGAATCACAGTTACAGATGAGTTACAACAACGTAAGTAAAATTTTGAACTTATTGAGATTGAAACAGACTACCATTTGCTGCTAAAAATTAGTCAAAGCAGTAACATTGAGACAAACTCCCATCAACAGCAAGAATATAAAGTTGAGGTTGATTCACTTTTTTTCCCTAGTGTAAGAGTAGATTTACATGCAAAAGTATAAATTCATCCTACATTTCCTAATCCAATCATCAGACCCTCGAAAGATCTTGTCCATAACAAGCATAGAATAAGTCTTGGATATGATAAGGAGGTTTCCTTTCACATTCCTGATTACTCAAAGCCCATCCGGTTTTAGAGTGTTGAATTTCTTCATGATGGTTCACCTTCACTTGTTCCAAATTATGCTCCTCCACATTCATAGTCAAAAGTTGTTAAATGCCAACACTATGACTGATTTGGCCATATGAAAGATAAATGTTTTGATCTTCATCCATGCAAGCATTGTGGTCAGCATACTCATTCTTCACACAGATGCTTCAAAAACAAGCTTCCTACAAGAACAAAGATTGATCTTGGTTGGATTGCTTCTTAGCAATGGGCATCAACAACCAAGAATATATTTTAGTCATATGTCAGAACTTGTTCTAGAGTATTGAAAATATTGCAGTTGAGTTTTCTCCATCATCTCACCTTGTATCCATTGGGGGGGAAGTGATGGTCATCTACAAGCTTCAAATCCACATCAAGCCAGCCTAAGCCACAACCTATCATACCAAATTCATAGTTGTAGCTAGAGACAAATATGCCCCTGAGCATGCCTTCAGTTGGTGATCAGCCTTAAACTATTTATTTAGGGTTGATACATCTCTTCAAAGAATTGGGGACACTTCCTCTAGTAGAAGACTTTAGTTTCTTGCCAGTTTTGGAAGAGTTCCAGGAATTCCATTAAGAATTCCGAAGTTGGTGGTCATCCTTAAACCATCACAGGTTGAGACCTCCCTTTTCAGGTTGAGGTTCTCCCTTTTTATGTGGGGTGAGACCTACCTTTCAAGTTGAATGTCTCCCTATACAAATCATTAGGGACACTTCCTCTAGCAGAAGACTTCATCTTCTTGCCATCTTTGGAAGAGTTTCGGGAGCTGCACTAAGCCTTCCATTGTTGGTGGTCATTCTTAAACCACCCCCCTTATACCAACATTTCAGATAGCACATTCAGCCTAGTGTTTCCATGAATTTTTGCACATTTTGTATTACAACTCTCTTCTTTGACTCATACATACCACTTCAGATTAAGGGGGGGAATGTTGGACACCTAATCCTATAAGGGTTATGGTGTGGAAGATAAATAGTTAAAGGGAGTTCAAGAGACATTGGAATATGGAATCCAATGGTCACTCCCATGCATTATAAATGTGTATCATTTGTTAATAGAAAATGCATTCACACTTTACCTTATTTGGTTTTCCACATTCCATGTATATCTAACAAAAACAATCTCAATTTTTTAGTGTCTAATAAGTAACCATAAGATCTATAAACAATTTAAAATTTAAAGAGAAAGGCTTATGGATCCTCTAACCTCAAAGCATGGAAGTTGGAAAGGAAAGATGGAGGGCTTTTCTTGATATGAACAATGATATCAGTATCTTGAATGGGAAATCCAAGAGGATTTTCTTCATTGTCATCATCTCCATCCATTTATTCTACCTTCTCTGCCACCTCTTCTTCTTCTACTTGCAAAAGTGGATAGTGATGTGGTTCTTACTACACCACATGATCAAGTGGGAGGTTTGGTGTTGGATAAGTATTGTTTTTGTTTTTTATAAGTATTTTTGAATAAGAATGCTAATGCAATGCAATTTTTCTATCTTTGAAATGAAATATGCCTAGTGAAATTTTTTGTTCTTGTAGAAATTAAAAGAAATGAATCAACTATAGAAGAAAACAATGCATACTTTGACACCTCCCCGGAAACAACACCAAAATTTGATGAGCCTTAGTATTGCAACAAGAATGTTGGAAATCCTAAGGCTACCAACTTAAATTATCAACCTGGGGTTTGTAAAAACTTAAGAGGTGTTGACACTATATGTTCAACATGAAATGTGTTGTTATTTCATTGATCTGATGCACTGAACTGAATGCCATGGAATCCACACGTAAAATATTAGCATTAATGGAAATGTTGCTCTATTTGTAGAGAGAACACCTAATTAATTTTGCAGAGAAGAAATTCCAGTCACTTTTGTAGAAAATAAAGACTATTCTACATTTCATGAATGTAAATGTTAATCTTATCTGTCAAAATGTAAATGTTAACCTATTTGTAGAGTGTAAATGGTACATCAAAAGGAAGCCTAGTTTATGCAATAGAAATACCAATGTTGGAAATGAAAAGCATAGCTTAAGATGTATGAAACAAAATGAAATCATTCTTCAATCACTACATTCAAGACATATTTTATTAGTAGAGTTCACAAGGTGTTTCATAAATTAATCATGAATATCATCATTATGCTCTTCAAGTCATGAATCTATCCACTAATCCAAACTACAGAAGTGAATTGCAATGGAGAAGAGGCAAGGCTTAAGAGGTATTTTGTTATGAAACCAACTCATGAAAAGATATAAAAGATAGATCAACACCTTAGAAATAAGCCTCTTTGAGGGGGAAACCTCCTTTACAATACACAAATGAAAAATTCTTGGATGATACAAATGACAAGACCTCCTTTATGTATATAGGAGTCTAAGGGGTCATAATATAATCAGAGCTGACATAACAATAATAATGTAAGGGCACAATAATAACAATGGTGGGCTTCTATGGGCATAATAATAACAATATGGGGACTACATCTGCACAAAAATATAATAAGGGGGTTGTACTAATAACAATAAGGGGTTACACTAGTAGTATAGGGACCTAACATTCCCCTCTCCTTTAAAAAGTGTCGTTCTCAACGCTTGAGTAGTTCTTGATGCTTCTGCATAAAATTCTTATCCTCCCATGTGGAATCTTTGGCAGGTAAGTTCTTCCACTTGATGAGATACTCTGAAATTGATCGATTTCATAGCTGTCAGTTTCTTGTTTCTGTGACTGCTCCAGTTTCCAATATGATTTTTCCTTCCTCATCAAGTTCTGGCAATATTGTTTTAATTGGGATCTTCTGCAACTTTTGAATGTGTGGCCACACTTCTTCATACTTCTTCCATTCATCCCTTGCTTCGTTTATCCAATCTGGTTGGATAATAGAAATAACATAAAGCAATTCTTCCAATCCTCATCCTTTCTTGAGAGTGCATATGCAACAACATTTTTCTTCCCTTTTTTTAGATGTTTTCAAAGTCACAAACCAACATATTTGTGACCCATTTTTCTATTCTTCTAAAGATAATATTTGTTCTAAAAAGTATTTATGATTATCATGATCCATTTTTACCTTGAAGTGTCTTCCCACTAGGTAAGGTCACCATTTCTTAACTGCATGTAGTATTGCCAACATTTCCTTCTCAAAAATACCCAATCTCCTACATCAAAACTTCTTTCATTGCAATGTTGATTTTCATGATGTTTCATTCGATTCTGCACCAAAGTGGCGTTATCCTTTAAAAGTTGGAGAACTTGTTGTTGATGCTCGATTTGATCTTTCACTTCTTGAATCTTTTTCTTCTTGATATGTCCTTCTATCTTGAGAGTTTGAGGAGTGGTAATTTCTTCCAATGCATTACAAGATATGGTCAGTTTCATTCCTTGATGCTTGATGTGATCTTTCACTTTTTGAACATTTTTCTTCTTGATATGTCCTTCTATCTTGATAGTTTGAGGAGTGGTAATTCCGCCCAATGCTTTACAAGATATGGTCGGATTCATTTCTTCTTTCTTGATATGAATTTTCACCTCTTGAACCTTTATCTTCTTGATATGTCCTTCTATCTTGAGATTTTGAGGAGTGGTAATTCTTGCCAATGCTTTACAGGATATGGTTGGATTCATTTCTTCTTTCTCTGGGGTTGGTTCCTAGTGTATATCCTCTTCTTTTGATTTTTCTTGATCCTTATATTCCTCCTCTTCACAATCAATGTAAAATAATTTCTTCTAAGCACATTTATGACCTTTAATGTATTTGTTATCGCAATTGTAACAAAGTCCTTTTGTTCTTTTTTCTTCCAATTGTTTTGGTATCACCCTTGTAGGTTGTGGAAGGCTAGGAGAAACACCACTTCCATATTTATAGTTGTGAGGGGTAGAATACCTTGTTTCCATAATTTTTCTTTCCACTTTTCTTGCCAACTTGAATGCCTTCTCCAATGAATCAGGTTCCCAAAGATGAACCTCATCTTGAATGTTATCCTTTAAAGGCCCTATGGAGACATCAATACTGTGCTTCTCTTGAATATCATTTTCCCTTATATTCAATTTTTGAAAGTCCTTAATGTGCTCTGTCATTGAACACTTTTGTTTGAGATTTATCAATTGGCTAAAGAAGGTGTTTCTCTTTGTATCCTCATAATGTGCTATCATTTCCTCCGTGAAAATTGACCACGTAACAAGTGGTTTACGAGAACAAAGCCCTTCATACCATAAAAATTGATCTGGTTCTAAATATGAAGATGTAATATGTACCTTTTGTAACAGTTGCACCTCATGTAGATCAAAATCTTGCTCCATCTGTAGTATCCAATTTCCCAGATCCTTGCCAATAAACTTCCTCATATTGCCTTTTCTTGATTTTAGGATCTCAATCTTGAAATTATTATTACTCTATAATTTTCGATCTTTCGGTTCTAAAATTGTGACTTGCAGTAGCCCTCTACGTCCTCTTTTCAATGCCACCAGCCTAATTGAAATTGGATTCTCCAAGAAAGGGTTATGAAAAATATCCCAAGATGACTTGATTATATACCTTTTCAATAGATCTAAGGTGTATGAAGTGCCATGTGTCACTGTTTTGACCTTCGGATCTGAAAACTATACACAGCCAACTACAGTTCATCCTCTTTCTCTAAGTTCTTATGAAATTTCAATCGGATGGACAGAGAGAAAGCTATGACGAATTTCCCAACATCACCTATTTAGGATGTAATTCGGGAGTCCACAAAAGCCCTAACTTCCTGAAATTATATATCCGAAAATAGAGCAAGCCAAGATCTGAAATTCAGACCCAAGGTTCAGACTACTTTCTTCGCAAATGGGATTCCTTTTCAGCTTCTGAAACTTTCTAGCTAAAGAGTTATAGCAAAAATTCCACGATGACTTGTTTTAAATGAAATTATGGAGCTTTCAAAAACCCTAACTGCCTCAGGTCATATCTCCAACAATATAGTGAGGCAACATCTGAAATTCGAACCAAGGCTTCCTTCTATTAAGTTTGGCTATAAAATACCTTTCCTTCTCACACTTCTAATGTTTTCTCAAGCTAGAATATGTTTGAAGGTTGAGGTTAGAGAGTTGCATACCAGTGCCTTACCATGAGTGTTTCTTTTGTGTAGGATGTTGTTGTAGTTGTGGAGGCTACCTTTGATGATCTTGAAGTTGCATGTGATAATCTACTAGAGGTCCTCTAGGTTTTCTTTCTACTATTGTTTCTTTTCTCCTAAGATGATCTTGATGTGAGTGTTGTAGTTAATTATATGTCATTTCTGAACAAAGGTAAGGTTGTGGTGCATGTCATCTGCAATTTCTTGAGAAAGATATGTATTTTGTTATGTTCTCTTGCTGACTGATGCTTGATGATTTATGTTTGTCCTTCATGCAAATTCTCTTTGGATCAGATGTTGTTATTTGTTGAGTGATCAATAATCTTGTAGCAACTAACAAAAGGTCTTGTAGTTGCTTAAGGATCAAAATTATCATCTCCAAATTCTCTATGGTGGTTGACTTCTGGATCTGGTACTTTAACTATGGTCTGGTAGGGGATGTGTAGACTGCTATAGGAATGTGTGTGTTTCTATAGCAGTAACATAGACCTTGCTAAGACCAAAATTTCCTTTAGGTTCTTCCTTTAAAAATATCGATAATTCATGAGTAATCGGTTAACAAGGATCAAAGGCCTTTTCTTGGTGGAATGGATGGAAGAAGGGGTGAAAATGGGTTCTTTTTATGGACAAAGATGGAAATGAGAGTGAAGAAGAGGTCACGTGGTGTGGAAAATGAACTATGAGGCTATGGTGGACCCATCCTCTTGTTTATAGGTGAAAAACAAAAGATCTGAACTCTTTTTCTATGTCGATCACATTCTTGTAGAAATTATGGTCACTCCTGTAGCAATTCTGGAACACTCTTGTAGCAATTATGGAACACTCTTGTAGTAGAATTGTTTTAGCCATATCTCTCAAATGGTATATTGGATTGACCTAAACTTTTTTGCGCATGTTTTCATCATCATTATTCATCTCCCTATAAACAATATTAGCCAATGGATGCAAGAATCTTGAGAAAAAATAAAAAGGATTGTAGGTTATGGAGGCCGATTTATCGAAAGGTGTGAACTAGAATATGTTGAAATTCCTTGAGAATGTTACCATAATCTATATGCATCTCCCCATGAAACATCTCAGCTAGTGGATACATGATTTTCAAGATACGATAAAAAAAAAAATTTCCCTATGTATTTTGGCCTCCTGTAGGAAAACATAACCTTCCAGTAGCATTTTACGACAACGAAGGAAATGAATGGGAAAGGCTTGGAAATTATGGGTGTATTTTGGAAATAGATGAGGGTGATGGATTGACATGAACTTTGTCCTATTGGAGCATATGGGAAAATTAGGAGAAAACCCAAGTTTGACTTCCTTTAACTAGGCTTTTGATCAATTTTTTATTTTAGTGCTAAATTGTTCTTGTTGATTTCAAAGGCTGGAGAGCACTTGCATTCATTAGAGAGATATATATGGGGCAAATATTTTTTTTCCTTTTCCTTTTTTTCCCCTAGACATATTAGTTGTCTTAATGAGGTTTTCAACTAGTAGGTCTACCTAAGTGCCTCAAAGGATGTTTTCACCTAGGATATTTTCCTTTTTTTTCTTTCCAACCCACTAACTGCCTCAAGTAGGTTTTCAATCAGTGAGCCAATATTAGGAGCCTCAAAAGAGGTTTTCACCTAATATTTTATTCTTTTCCATTTTTTTTCTCTTTTTCCATTTTCTCTTTTTTATTTTTTCTATCCTACTCTACTTGAAAAAACAAAATCTCTTTCAAGTGTAGGAATACCTCCAATGGAGCCGTGTGCATAAGAAGATGACATATAAATTCATGTGTAGGATTGAAACATATGCTTTGACATGTACTTGAATATTAGAGACCAAATGTTTTGACTTTTATGATATCAAGCACTATTGAAGAAGAGTGATGCTCCATCTTGTTGATTTTTTGGAACCAGACTTCAATATAGATTTGATGCCCTTAGTTCGCTTGCTCATCTGGATCGTTTTTCATGTTTTATTTTTTGTTCCATTCAAATATATGCTTTTTTTTTATTATTCCCTTGCACACATAAAGGATTTGATGGTAAGCATAATAGAAACTCTTTAATCTCAGGATTTAATGTTTTGTCTCCATAAAATGTGATACATGATTATTCTGGATCTTCTTCTTCTATATTGTTTTCTTCAATGACATCAGGAAAATATCTTTTTCACAATACTCTTCTTGAGCTAAGATGAATACCATTTATATTAAGAGGAGTTGTTTGGAATTTTTGTACTTCAACAATGTAAGTGGGTTGAGTTACTTCATTGTTTGTGTTTGGAAATGGTGGTAAAAGTAGTTGAGTGGGAGTGGATCTTTGAGATGGATGTGGTTTGGGTCATGGTTGTCATGGAGGTGGATGGTAGGGATAACATGGAGTTGGGTATGGAGATTGAGGAAAATATTGTGGATGTTGTGGATTTATCCCATAAGTTCTTTTCCAACCTTGTTTCCAATATTATTTTTGGGGTTGAGATGGACATGGTTGCCAAGAAAAGTGTGTGTTCCAATTACTTTGAGATGGATGTGCATAAGTTTGAAATTGTGACTTAGGCTTTTGCATAATATTAGGTTGACTAGGTTGACATGGTCTTCTTGGAGCTACATGACATAGCTGATTTGGTGATTCACTCGTTCCGTTGTCCTCTTGGTAAACTTCCTTCAACCTTGGTAATGATGGAAAATATTTAATACCATGTGATTTTGCATGGACAACACAAATAACAACATCTTCTTTTTGTTCATCTTCATTCTAAACATTTCTACTTGTTTGCTTATATTTCTAAGCATTTATTTTTAAAGTTATCAAGCATATTTCCAAGTTCAATTTGACTTACTGATCTTGATGTTGATTTCCTTACTCTTTCCCTTCCTCTTGATATGCACTTGCATGTTTCACAAATTTCTTCAAATGATAATTGGCATACATCACCTCTACTCATGAGATCAAGGAATCAATCCACTCATCCCTAATTGTTCTAATTAAGAGGGTTTTTACTGTGTCAAATCTTAAATGATGCAAATTTTCCCTCTTAAAATTATACATAAATCTATTTATTAGATTCCCAAGGCTCTAAGATTATTTTTGGGTTGTTCTAAAGATTTATTCTTTAGGATCATGATCTTTATATTTTTATGGAAACAAGTTTTTCATATCATTCCATGATCTTATTGAATTATTTCCTAAACTCATGAAAAATTTAAGAGCTCTATCCTTCAATGTTGATAGAAACAATTTCAATTTTTGAGTGTTTAGTAAGTAACCAAAAGATCTACGAAAAATTTCAAATTCAAAAAGAAAGGTTTCTAGATCCTCTAATCTCATAGCATGGAAGTTGGGAAGGAAATATGGAGGGATGTTCTTCATGTGAACATTGATATCAATATCTTG
The DNA here is from genome assembly GCA_000404065.3 of Pinus taeda. NCBI lineage: Eukaryota > Viridiplantae > Streptophyta > Pinopsida > Pinales > Pinaceae > Pinus > Pinus taeda. The sequence continues at coordinate 120,096 of APFE030401612.1, read as the reverse complement.
AATGGGAAATCCAAGAGAATATCCTTCATTGACATCATCTTCATCAATTTATTATACCTTCTCTTCCACCTATTCTTCTTCTACCTGCAAAAGCGGATGTTGACGTAGTTCTTATTGCACCATGTGATCAAATAAGGGGGCTTGGTCTTGGAGAAGTATTTTTTTGTTTTTTTATAATAAAAGAATTGAGTAAGAATGCTAATGCAATGCAATTTTTATGTCTTTAAAATGAAATATACCAAACAATTTTTTTTGTTCTTATATAAAGTAAAAGAAATGAATAAACTATGGAAGTAAACAATGCATACTTTGACACCTCCCCTACAACGACACCAAAAAGTGATGAGCCTCAGTATTGCAATAAGAATGCTACAACTCTTAAGGCTACCAAATCAAATTATCAACCTAGGTTTTGTACAAACTTAAGAGCTGTCAGAAGTATATGTCCAACATGCAATATATCCTTCTTTCATTAATCTGATGCAATGAACTGAATGCCATGAAATCCAAGCCTAAACTATTTACAGAAATGGAAATGTTACTCTATTTTCAAAAAGGAAACCTAATTACTTTTGTAGAGAGTAAATCATAGTTACTTTTGTAGAAATTGAAGGCTATTATAATTTTCATGAATGTAAATGTTAATCCTATTTGTAGAAACGTAAAGATTAACCTATTTGCAATGTGTAAATGGTACATCAAAAGGAAGCCTAGTCTATGCAATAGGAATAACAATGTTGGAAATCCAAACCATAGCTTAATATTTATGAAAAAATGAAATCACTCTTCAATCACTTCATTCAAGATAGATTTTGTCAATAGATTTCACAAGGTATCTCATAAAATAATCATGAAAATCATCATTATGCTCTTCAAGTCATGAATCTGTCCACTAATCCAAACTACATAGATGAATTTCAATGGAGAAGAGGCAAGGATTAAGAGGTATTGTTTTCTTTCTCAATCATTGATTTAGAGCCTAGGGGTTATGATTCAATCCTAAGAGACAAAAACCAAGATTTTGGAGAAAATCTGGTCAAGTTTGCACGTGCTACAGGAGTGTTATGGGAGGTACTACATGAGGTCTTGTTTTTCTATACGAGTGAGATAAATTGTCGAATGCCAAATTAAATCAAATAAAAATGAGATGGGAATTTTTTTTTTTTTTAATTAGTATTTCCTAGGACTGCATTCCACGTGGAATCACTTCAAAATACCCCTATTAACATGTGCTAAAAAATGGCATAAAATTTGTACTCTAAAAACTGGAAATTCAAGAACTAGTGAGCTAGTTAACCTATCAAATGTCTAACCTAATCAAGTGAAAATGATATGGGGTAATTTTTTTATTAATGTGAATGCTTTTATGACCCAATACAAGTGGAACCAAATCAAATTAAGTTCATTAACATGTTCTAAAAAATAGTAGAAAATTACTACTATTTTGCTACAAGAGACTTCTAGAAATTCTAGATTTATGAACTAGTAAAACAATCCAAGTAGCTCAATGATGAATATGAATTTTAAAAGATGTTCTAAGGATGATTAATGATTGTGAATCTATAAATAACCTAAAAAATAACTCACTTCAATCATTTAACAAATATTACCTAAAACAAAAGAAGCATGAATAATAAATGCAAGTAAGAGATGCAAATCAAAAAAACACTCAAAAGTAATAAACAAATTATACAAGAGGTCTCTGGGGCTCCTAAAATGGCCAAGCCCAAGGAAAATATAATCTATATTGCTTTAGAAGCTAAAAATGACACCAACTTCATTATTTGAATCAATCAAAGTACATCTTTGCTAGAAATGAAAGTGGAGCTGCTAAATAAAAAAATTTATCCACAAGAAGACTAAGAAATACAGGCCCCTAGAGGAAAATTTGAATTGGTACTTATAAAAATAGATGAGGAAGCATTCTCCTTGAAAGGAAGCAGATTTCCCCTCCAAAATCCCTCAAAAAACGGATCTGGTTCTCAACACTAGGAATCTTCATTAAATGACAAGGAACACATCCCTAGATTTTCTCAATTAGTGGAGCTCAAAATTTTGTCAATAATTTCCTAATATAGAGTTAATTTATTATCCAATTTTGGTCCATCTTGTAGTAGGGAGAAAGTCCCTATACTATCTTATTCAGAATTTACTCCATATTCTCTTAATATTTTGCAAAAATAAGTAATATTAGACACATAATATGCAATTATCTCTAAACATTCCTAAGAACATATTAAAGCTAAAAAAATATTATTAAACATAGAAGGAGAGATTTAATATAGCCTTTATGTGTCTAGGAAAGGTTAGATGGGGTTTAATTTGTGATAAATTTGGAAAAGAAAACAACAAGTGGGAGAATGTTGGTTATGTGTTATATTCTTTCCACGACTAGTTGCATGTGCGGGGGGGTGCAACCCCCTTGTGATGGGGTTTCAGGGGGGTGGTATCCCCTTGCACAGGGTTCAAGGCAACACCCCGGGAACTTCTTTTGGATCATATATTAGGTGGATGGACCTATATATGGTTTTGTGCATGGGTTTCACACATGGTTTTGGGCACGATGGTTTTTTGCCCATGGTATTTTGTAGATCCAAGCAAGGGAACTAGGGTTATGTTCTAATCCAGGGTTAATGGATTTGGGTTTATGCATGCTTCAGCATTTATATATATGTATTGTAATGTTGAAAGGAACAAAATGAAAAATCAATATGGTAGTCTCGGTTTCGGTATCTAGGGGAACATCTCTGTGTATTTGTTTTGTGTTTCTCGCCATTGTATATTTTCTATTTTTTTAAGAATTCATTTGTAGGTAATTTCTGTATAGGGTTAAAACCTACATCTTGTATCATAGTTGTTTTGGCTTCAAGGGGATGTCTTTTCTCCTGAGGAACTTTTCTTGGGACTCGGGTAGACCCTATTCAGTGGGAGATCTGTGAGATCAATTCTTGTAGTGAAAGAATATGGGAAGCAATGGAAAGATAGAGATTGAGAAATTTAATGGTCAGAGTTTTGAGTTGTGGAAGCTCAAGATGGCGGATATGCTAGTGGATAAAGATCAGTGGATCGTAGTAGATCCAAGTACTAAGCCAATGACAATGTCCGCAGAAGATTGGGCTAAGTTGGATCAGAAATCAAAGAACACAATATGATTATGTATCTCATATTAAATATTGTTGAATGTATTAGGGGAAGCTACAATGAAGGATTTGTGGGTAAAGTTAGGGAATTTGTACCAATATAAGGCTTTGGTGAAAAAAATGTTATATACTCATGCAATTTGCATCGACAAAGACCTGCTATGATACCAAACTTGATCCAAGATATTTTACTTATAGATGCATCAAAATTACATGGAACTGATCTTATAAAGCATGGAACTTAAAATCACATAAAATTTGCAGAAATAACATGATAACAAAGAAAATATGACACAAAAATTTGATTATGGATTTTGTCCAATTTGGACTACATCTACAGGCCCTGCTCAATAGTGGGAAGGCCTTCTTTCATTAAGTGTCATAAAAGAGATAAAAGTATAAGAAACATTCTTTACAATTCTTATACCTCCAAGCTAGAAGATGGACAAAGAATGGAGAGGCCAGCTTCGAAAACAGATAGTACCACTGAAATCTTGGTGAAAAATCATGCAAAAATACCTTTCTAAACACTCAATTTGGATAATTGGGCCTTTGACAACTTCTTGCCTCCCTACTTCTCAAGGTGAGGTCCTGGCTTGCTGCGAGGTTAGGGTCTATTGCGTGCTATGCTTTTGAACTATTCCATTGATCCCCTGTACCTTCTTCTGACACAAATGGCCTTTTATATAAGCATGGTGGAAAATTCCTCAATACTTGGGAAGTTTCCAACCATAGACCAAGTTAAGTAGACGGTCTTGATTCCCAACAAAGGTTCTCGAGCCTAAATAAGACATGGAAACAACCTTACAAATATGGTGAAACTCCTTTAAACTGTGTGTTTAACTTGACGACATGACTATTGTTGTTCCCTGCAATTGGCGGTTAGACCCAAGCCCAAACAACAGGCACTCTGTGATACGATGGACCTGCCAGGAGTATTAAACATGACATGTAAAATATCGCATCTCGGAACCCCCTATTGCAAATCAAAATTGGTGGATGAACCCAAAACCCATACATCAAGTGCTCTGCAGACCTACCAAGATTATTAAACATAATGCATAGGGTATCAGGTTTGGGAACCCTCCTTCGCAAATCGAAATCGGTGGAGCCCAGGTGATACCCCATTCGACTGCTACCGCTACAATTTGTGATTGCAATTTTATCACATTGCAATGGGCTTTGCCAGGGGCTGATTGTTGACACTTTTCCTTTTTGAGATTTTGATATGTGATTATCATATCGCAATTTTCCTAGGGCCAATTTTTCTTAGGTTGCTTCTTCTCCTTGCTACGATATGCGATATGCAGGACTAATGATAGCCTGCCACTTAGCGTTTCGCCATTAGCTAAGAGTGTTTGCCACGTCACTCCTCCTTCCACCTAGACAAGTCAAACATAAACTTTGACTTGCTCTAACTTCTTCATATGAACTCAATTTTGAGTGTCGTTCACACCGTTGGAATTAGGATGATGAGCACTTTGATCCAATGTTGAGTTTATCCAAATTCAACCACTTTGAGTTTTAAGCCTTTTACCATGCCACTGGTACTTTCTGAAGATCCACTTGGATCAGATGATCACCTCCGTTGTAATGAATACAAAAATTTATCTTCCTACAGGCCTTCTTAACCTTCCTTCCCTGATGTGGAGAAGTCCTTTCACACCTCAGCCTCTTTCTCATTTTCATTTTCTTCCAGCACTCGCAACCACATGATTATGTAAACCACAAAAACTACATTTTTTCCTATGCCATGATTTATGTTAATCATTAACATGCTTGTAATCAAAATGAAACTTAGAATACTAAGACTGTTTATACCTCTCTTGAATGTCTTTGGTGCAATTATGGCAATGAGAGATTTCCTTGGGTCTTTCTCTGTAATGTGCACTACCATGGGAGGATTGTGATGTGTCCTCTTTTTTTGATGGCTTCGACAATGGCTTGGAAGTTTCTAACACCTTTGATCACTCTCCTTCATTGTATCCAAAACCAGTGAATTGAGGTGTCTATACCACCTCCAATGGTTGAGTCATTCCTTGGCCATTAACACCAAGTCCTCTTCCTTTATATCCCATCTTAGTAAGGAGTCTCATGCCAATTTCTGAAATGGGTACTTCAAGATTTTCAATAGAAATAACATCATGTGAAGATGAAACTGAAGAATGATCAACATTTTTTACCTCAGCTGTCGATTCTAAGACAAGTGATGATGGCTTCGCTAAGCCTTTGTTGCACTTCAACTCTTCCAAGGCCTGTTCCCTGGCTCATAACTGAAGCTACAATATCTACTTCTCTTGTTTATCTTATCATAGGAGTCTCCTCAATTCCACATTCTCTTCTTGAAGCCTATGACTGGTCTCGTCATCTGAATGAAGAGAATACGATGAAGAAGTTGAATGTACACTCGAGGGGGTAGATGGAGCATCATCCTATGCTCTTTCTTTCTCTTGTTCCTCGCTTTCCATCTTCTCCTCATAAGCTTCATACATTATTTCTATGATTTTTGACATCTTGAGGAAGGCCTCATACATATCTTTGTCATTCTCCATTTTTATTTTTTGTTGCACACTCAAGCATTGACACTCACAATTCATATCAGCGAGAATTTGCTATGATACAAAAATTGATCCATATCTCTTCATCTACTGGTTTTATCCATGATCTCTTACTTCTGTGATGTTATAAGAATTTCATATGAAAGATTATTGAACAACCACATTTGAATTCTTTAAGGAACATAAAACATAAAAACAACCATCAAATTAATGAATGCAAACACATTGATAGCGGAGTTCACCCATTGTGAGTTATATCTTCAAGCCCTAGTGGCAAGAATGGGGGGGCTTCTTAATTAAATGTTGCAAGATGATGATGATGTACATGTCATAGTCTTTATCATTACAAAGATGAATACCCTCAACCAGAGTGACATGTCTCTCCACGAGACATTTTTAGGAACTCTCACTCATATGGGAAAATTCCCTCAACAAAAGTGGCATGTCTCTCTATGAGACATTCTCCCTATAGGAATTCTCACTAAAATGAGTCCTCCTTTAGAAAGATTAGCTAATAAAATATCACATGATGTGGCCTACAAGTATCCCTCAAAATAATGGTAATTAGGGATCTCAACAACAAAAACATCATCTCAGCAAATCAGAATAAAAACATGACATAACTGCATCATATACCTTTGCTTTCAGAGATGGCCTAAAAACTATTGTAATGGATACCACTGTTGAATTCATGGTGTGAAATTGTGTCAAATGACTATAAACTTTGCCCCTTTCTAACACTATCAAATTATGGACCCTTGGGCATCATGAAGATTCCCCCAAAGATTCCTTCCTGAAGATGGCTTAAAAATTCGCTACTTGGATGAAGATTCTCAGCACGCCACTATGCTCCCTGTGAAATTATGTGAAAAATTACTATAAAGTTGGCATCATTCTGACACTATAAAAAATCAGCCTCAAAGGGAATCTTTTAGATTCCACAAGATTCTCGAAAGATTCTTTGTTGCTAGGCACCTACATTTTTGCTACTCAGATGGATATTATGACTTCATGGTTGGGCACCTGATAAGAAAATGCATAAAAATGACTATAACATTGACAAATTTTATCACTTGCATCTCTAACCCTCTAAGGGAATATTTCTAGCATCTCTTGATTCTCCTCGCTCATGGTTCTACTACTAGTTCGCCCTTCGTCAGTCTAATCAAATGAATGAATGGGTTCTTAAGTAACTTCTTAGGTGGAGATTACCAAGTGCCTTGTTGGCACATCAGTGGAGTGGCTAAGTATGGAGTGGGTGGTCGGGGGTTCCAACTCCTCTCACCCCCATTCGACGTACTTGCTTTTCTGTTGACGTGTTGATATTTAGTGTTGGTTGTTAAATAACTCTACTAATGACTTAACTTGGGTCGGCAATTATAATAAATGAATTGGAGAAATAATGGTTGACTCCGACAGTTGTGATTTGTTGTAACATATAATTGGAATGGTGTGTTTTGAAACCACCGACAATCGATACCATATAATAATTATGTGTTAATGTTTAAAACATTATTTTCCGAAAGTTATACAGTGTTATGCATTTCTTGAATGGTCGGGGTCATGTGATGTGGTTCCACCACATATATGTAATATGTTTAACATGGTTGGCCTCCAGACTCTACGGTTGCAGGGTTTGACCACCAACCATTGTAACATGTTTTGTTTTTCTTAAATAATATATCGTGACCGGTGGTGTGGGCGAGTCTGGTGGGCCTGACCACCCAGTTTTCTTAATAATATTTTTATTTTATGCCCAAAATTGGCCTTGTTTAAATTTGTCAAAAATAAAGGTGTTACAGTTTCGTTTGGGCACATCAATCCCATCATTCAGATCAGTGTTTTAGGGGTTCATCAAACCCTAATTTCAGTTGCTACATGGCCTAAACAAGTCACCCCTTTGAATGCCTCCTTCATAGATAGTTTCATCACTTGAGACATCCAGAAATAGTCTGTAGAGGGACCAACGTAGATAGGCCCATGTAAAGGTGCGCTGCAGATCATTTAAGTCCATGCCTGGTTGCTCTGCTGAGCACTTAGGCTTCCTTTCACCTGTGCTAGGTGAGATTGAGCAAAATTCACATAGGGTCTGGGGAATATTCTTACCTTTGGAGTCATCTAAAAGGTTCCCTCACTTATCAACTCCTATGAGCTCGAAAATGGATGAGGAATGAGTTAAGATGCATCCTATCCTCTCATCCCTTTCTCCATGGAACTAATTCTAAGTATGGAAAGCCACTCAATGCCACCATTTATGACAAAACCTCCTTCATCTTCCTATAAATTGACCACTCATCTAAGTGATCAGGGGCTAGATTATGTTGAATTGTAAGGAGATAATGTTTCTATGAGATTTGGATTTGAAGAAAGTATTGTAATGCTACAAGTTTGTCATGCTTTTGATGTGATGTGGATGGGATCCAAGCTAGAGGAATGGCTTTGAATCAGACACCAATGGTTGTAGTTCCTTCTTCTATTCAATAAAGTGTTTGAACCTTTCTCCCATATGTTTGTACTATTTTATAATGCTTATATGTGTGAAATGTATTTGAATCCATCCACTTATATTTAATAGATCTTTTGCTTTGATCGATTCTTTGTTTTCTGTTGTGTTTACAAGTAATTCTCAAGCGTATTAAGTATGGGAAGGAGCGAAAAGATCGATACAAGGGAGATGAGAGGAAAGTGGAACTATAAGTAGGTCTTCTCATCTTCTCATATTATCTATTGCTTATAGGAAAATACTAAAAAACTTTAAGCTGATGTTCTAGATATGGCTACTTATCTAGGGAATTAGTATTTATCTATAGATACCAAATTCTCCAAAACAAATTGTCGACTCCACTGGGGAAGATCCTCTTTCCTAGTAGCCTATCCACCTCCTAGGACATCCTTGCAGACCTTATTTGTGTTCATAGATTGTAATTCAACTCTTTGCATTAAAAAATTGGTCAAAATTGTGTCAAATTGCCTCTTGAAATGGCTCACTATCACCAGCGCAGGCTTGTGAGGGACATAGTGCATTGTAGAGCATCCCTAGCTTAGGGATAGTGCTCTGAAGTGCACAGTTTCCCATTTAGGGCTGCACTGATCTTCCTAGGGTTAGTTTTCCACCTTTGGAAAATGTTTTTGCCAACTTTTTTCTATTTGTTTGTTTGCTGATTGATCAATGAATGTTATGTCTCAGAGAACAAGTTTCTATCTCCTTGTCTAGCTCTACTTTGATTCAATTGATTAATGTTTCTTTAATGTTTTCTTTGTCATTATCGATCTATAGCCAAATTTAGAATATAGTTGATTAATCTTTGTTCGAAAGAAAGTGTTGTAAAGTCTTCTTTTCCTTTGAAACAGAATTGTCGTAAAATTCTTCGTTCTTATGAAAGATTCATTGATTGTATGTGCGTATTTCCTTTTATTCATATTCACATTAAGGAAATCGAAAAGAAATACAAGCATGTTGCATTAAAAATTTTTGTGTGTGCTCATAAGAATAGTGTAGGGAAATTGCATTAGACTGTGCTCTTTGCTCTTTGATCGAAAGAAATCTGATTGCTCTATCCCTAAGTAGCTAGGATTTTCATCGTTAAATTGAATGGAAAGAATGCTTATCATGGTAATTTCATTCCTAGGAATTTGAGAATACATCACGTGGTGAACTTGAAAGGCAAATTCCTAAGAAAGATCAACTTAAAATTAACTTCAATTTACCTAATGGAGCATTGTCATTAACGAAAACATTTAGTGGTTGTAGGCTAGAGACGTGTTTCGGTGTCGTAAAACAAACCAGCTATCACTAAGTTGTTTGCAATACATCCTAAGTGTGATACCTCATTCCACGTATGTGAGTATATCGTAGCTTGTCCGCGTACCTTTAGGTATATGGGGCGATGTTAAGATGACCTTCTTTTGCTCAAATAAAAATAAAACTTAATGAAAAACTAAGTGACCATAGCTATTGTTTTATAAGATTTTACTACCTATTCAAATCTAATTTGGTGGCTACTCTAAAATCTAAATGAACCTATACAAATTTATTTTCCTGTCGTGCTTTCTATTAGAGGATCTCAAAGATCAGACTCATTCGTAGAAGAGTCGAATGTCATCAAGGGAGATGAAAGGTGCTCATATATCTTTCCCATAAACTTTTATTTACACTTCTCTTTACATTACTGTATGTAAAGTATATGGGAATGCTCTCACTATGCTGTTTTGCATTAGACAACACTTATAAGGACTGGGCTTCCACCTACCTTTGGGTATATATGGGAGGACAACACTAGGTTGTTATACATCCTTAGGTAATCAAGTCGACTGCCTTGTACACTGTGATACACCAAACACAACATTCTGGGAGATTGCTTGTCCGTACTTCTTGGTTCACCACAAGGTATTCTGCAGTTCACAGTTGCATGGTAAACCTTTTTCCTAGCTTACCCATTTTTGTTTAATTCTTTTTTGATAATAAAATTAATCAGCAATCGTGGAGGAACATCAACCCTTACCCCATCATTCGTGAAGAACAACGAGTAAACCACCTTTGCCGCCTGAAGCTACACCTATTCGGTCAAAGAAGACTCGCTTAACTGAGTCAAGTACATCAAGAACTCCTAGTTCTTCATCTAAATTACCTGAATCATCTATTTCGGTAAGTAATAAGACTCCAGTTACTCCAACCATTTATGGTATATCCATTTCTGAAGAAAAAGTTTCACAATTACTTGAGTACGTTAGCACTGATCCTAGTGAAACTGTAACCAAAGTTGTTCAACAACGAACTGATCCTCAACCTGAAGTTTCTCAGCAATAAATTACATCTAAACTTGAATTAGTTCAACAAGAAGTTAACCTAGAGTCTATCATAGTTCAAACAAAAGTTACATCTAAACCTGAAGTTATTTAGGAACCTCTTTCTGAAACTGTTTCTATTTTGTAGAATTGAGACTTCTGTGATTTGTCATAGTTATAAGGAGAGCTTCAGCGTAAATCACATAAGAAAGACTTTTGTCGACGCGTTTCGAACCAACCAATGTGGTTCATCGTCAGGACAAGTTGAAAGTACAGATCCAGTTCAGCGTGTTAAATAGTCCAAGCAGAGACTCCAACGGCTAAAACAATCTAACGGCTACTTTTCACTCAAGAACCCCAGTCAAACTTCCTCTCACTAATTTAATATTAAAATACTATTATATTCATTTATTTAATTTAAAATATTACTCCATTATATATAAAAATATATGTCAAAATTTATTAAATTATTAATTCATTAAATCTATGTATATTTTAATAATTTAATTATTATACCTAATTTTCTAAATACCCTATTTTTGGTATTGTTTCTATTTTACCCGAACATCTGGACTTCGAATTTGAACATTCAAAAGTTGTTAATTTACTGGAAGACGATCAAACAGTTACCCCTTAGATGTTAGTAACTATTGAAACTTCGACTTTATCAACACTAGAAATATTTTATGGACCAGACAGTGAAGTTCTACCACCTAGTTTAATTACCATCGAGGAAGAATTGGAAGAATATTCTACACCTGTAACCCCATTCCACTTTGGAACTGGGCTTTATCTTTACCCTCATACTCCTCATTTTACTGCTCTGTTTGGTCTTGCTTATTTTCAAGTATTCGTCGATTCTTTAGGAGAACTTTGGGTCAGTTAACTATGGTTGAACAACTGTCAACATCCCAGACTGTATCATCTAATGCAGTTGGGGTAGAATCTTTTGTTGCAACCTCTTCGATGTTTTCTACCACACCCGAGTCACACCTATATGATGAATTGTCTGTCTCGGTTGGTTACGAATATTTATCTGGAACCCACTCAGGGGTTGCTTCTACACCATGGTCATCACCCATGTCAACCAGAATTCTACTTGGTTCTTCTTTAACGGGAAATCCACAGTTTGTTCTTGCATATCAATATCAAGCTGGGCAATCTGGTCAACAAAGATCTATGTATCCATTAAATATTGGTGATCTAGGAGGATCTCGAGACACAAAGGGGATGGACAAGGCTTGAAATTCAGAATGGCAGAAAGGAGAATTTGGTGGTGTTAGTTGAGAGGGCTTGTCTTCCTGATCACGATGATGCAAACGGTTCATCAATCTGAGCTCGTATGCAAAAGATAGAGCTCTTCAAAGTTTGGTATGGCAGGGGAAAAATGGGACCCACAGGGTGCCACATGGCATCCTAGTCAACACGTGGGACCCACATGGTAGCTTGACACTTGGCATCCCTCCAGTGGCCTCCTAAACCTGCACAAGCAACAAAAATCGTTTTGGGATTAAAAAATAATATAACAATAATTGTCTTAATATGGTTATCAAAATAACTATATAAAACAATTAAACAAAATCATAAATCCAAACTATATATTAACTAAAACTAAAAGTTTATATATATATATATATATATATATATATATATTGCGCAAAACCGTTCAAATCAACACAGCACGTAGAGGGTTGATACATGTATAAACATTGACATATTATAATATATATCCAAAACCATTTGGTGGGATATACTTGGGTTAAAACAAAACCATGCCAACCCATGTATGGCACATGCCATAACAAACCCAACCAACGTATGCCCAGGTCTGTTGTAATGTATGGCGGTTATGTTCAATGAAAACCAACGTACATGGAAGATCTGCATGGAGATATGGTGGGTGGAGGCAGCCATGTGGTGGTCCTGCGGCCCCCACGTACAGCCTAAGTTAAAGCATGCAAGGATGCCGCAGGTTTGGGGATGGGTGAGTGTGGTCCTATGAAGTATGGGCCCACTCCCCAATCAACAGTTAAAAAATATCTTTTATATATATATATTATATATATATATATATTATATATATATATATATATATATATATTATATATATTATATATATATATCTATCTATCTATCTATCTATCTATCTATCTATCTATATATATATATATATATATCTATCTATCTATCTATCTATCTATCTATCTATCTATCTATCTATCATATATATCTATATATATATATAAATATAATATATATATATATAATATATATAATATATAATAATATATATATATATATATATATATATATATAATATATATATATATATAATATTATATATATATATATCTATCTATCTTATCTATAATATATATATTATATATATATATATATAGATATATGGCATACGATTTATGAAAAATGGAATTAAAATGGGTTTTGGTAAAAATAAACCATAACCACATTATGGATTAATCCACCTAGGTTTATATAAAACTCATTTTTTTAACCATTGCAAAGGAGGAAATTAGCGACATGAATTTCGAGACAAGGTGGTGGAACCTTGAGCACTCAGAAACACTGGTGGGACCTTGCTTGAGCAGCATTTTTGTAGGAGGGTGATATTGGTCCAGACTCAGAATTGGGCAAGTTTTATATGGATTTTACACCTCTTGGCAATAGGAAGCCATTGGTGGTGTCAATTTCTACAACAAAGCTCTCCAATTTTCGGGCACTTTTCAGCATGCAGGTATAATGCCATTTTTAATGAAAAAGGCCTCCCCATCGATTGAGCAGGGCCCAGAGATGTAATCCAGGAGGGAAGAACTCCATTATCAAACTTCTTGTCTTCTTGTCATGCTTATGTGTTTCTTCTTCCTCTTCTCACATGTGCACATTTAAGTTTCTCTTTGGTTAAGCTACAAATTGTTTATGTAATTCTTTTCATGCATCTATAAACAAAAGATAACCTAGATCAAGTGGCATCAGAGCAGGTGTTTTTAGATGTGAATTTCATGTTTTCATGCTAACGAGAAACAAGCTCCGAAGAGGCGAAGGAAAATTACAGTCTTTCGATCCCGAGGTGGGGCATGCACATCGAAGGAGAAACATGGCAGATGAAGAGGCTCGGTATGAGGAGGAGCTCAATTTCCACAAGACTTTCTATACAATGGCATATCATGTTGAGAAGTTGTTCTCAAAGCTCGAAAAATAGGAAAATGCAAAGGGGAAGACTCCAGAAGTACAAGGTTCAGTACATGCAGGTGATGGAGGAGTGTTATAGACATATTTGGGCATTGCAACCCCAATCATATATGTCCATAAACCAAGGGCTTCTGAGTCCCTAAAAGTGTTGTTTCATACCCTAAAGGAACAAGGTTAGCTGATTACATCATCTCCCAGAAGTTCTCCATAGAAAAACTGCTCAGAACTGGTTCAAAACTGGACCAATACAGACTGCTCAGTGCAAGGGTTGTGATGCATCTGTTATGAAACCAACTCACAAAAAGATAGAAAAAAGAGATCAACGCCTTAGAATTCAGCCTCTTCGAGGGGGGGCAACCTCCTTTACATTACACAAAATGAACAATTCTTGGATGATACAAATGAAAAGACCTCCTTTCTATATATAGGAGTCTAAGGGGTCATAATATAATCAGAGCCGACATAACAATAATAACGTAAGGGCACAATAATAACAATAGTGGGCCTCTATGGGGCACAATAATAACAATATGGGCACTACATGGGTACATAAATATAATAATTGGGTTGTACGAATAAAATTAAGGGGTTACACTAGTAGTATAGGGGCCTAACATGCCCCTCTCCTTCAAAAAGCGTTGTCCTCAACGCTTGAGTAGTTGTTGATGATTTTTTATAAAATTCTTGTCCTCCCATGTGGAATATTCAGCGGCTAAGTTCTTCGACTTGATGAGATACTTTGGAATTGATTGATTTCATAGCTGTCAGGTTCCTATTTTTGTGACTGCTCTAGGTTCCAATTTGATTTTTCCATCCTCTTCAATTTCTGGCAATATTGTTTGAATTGGGATCTTCTGCAACTTTTCAATAAGTGGCCATACTTATTTGTCTTTCTTCCATTCATCCCTTGCTTTGTTTATCCAATCTGGTTGGATAATAGAAATAACACAAAACAATGCTTCCACATCCTCATCCTTTCTTGAGAGTGCATCTGCAACAAAATTTTTCTTCCATTTTCTATAGATGACGTCAAAGTCATAACCCAACATATTTGTGACACATTTTTTCTGTTCTTCTAAAGATAGTAGTTGTTCTAAAAAGTATTTAAGACTATCATGATCCATTTTTACCTTGAAGTGTCTTCCCATTCGATAAGGTCGCCATTTTTTAAGTGCATGTAGTATTGCCAACATTTCCTTCTCATAAATAGCTTGCTTGAGATGCAACAATAAAAATACCCAATCGCCTACATCAAAACATTTTTCACTATGATGTTGATCTACTTGTTGTTTCATTCCATTTTGCACCAAAGTGGCGTTATCCTTTAAAAGTTGGAGAACTTGTTGTTGATGCTTGATGTGATCTTTCACTACTTGAACCTTTCTCTTCTTGATATGTCCTTCTATCTTTGGAGTTTGAGCGGTAATTTCTTCCAATCCTTTACAAGATATGTTCGGATTCATTTCTTGATGCTCAATGTGATCTTTCACTTCTTGAACATTTTTCTTCTTGATATGTCCTTCTATCTTGATAGTTTGAGGAGTGGTAATTTCGACCAATGAATTACAAGATATGGTTGGATTCATTTCTTCTTCCTCGATGTGATCTTTCACTTCTTGCACCTTTTTCTTCTTGATATGTCCTTCTATCTTGAGAGTTTGAGGAGTGGTAATTCTTGCCAATGCTTTACAAGATATGGTCTGATTCATTTCTTCTTTCTCCGGGGTTGGATCCTGGCGTATATCCTCTTCTTTTGATGTTCTTGATCCTTTTCTTCCTCCTCTTCATACTCTATGTAAAATAATTTCTTCTCAGCACACTTATGACCTTTAGTGCATTTGCTATCACAATT
Organism: Pinus taeda; assembly: GCA_000404065.3. Lineage (NCBI taxonomy): Eukaryota > Viridiplantae > Streptophyta > Pinopsida > Pinales > Pinaceae > Pinus > Pinus taeda. Next base: position 104,554 of record APFE030401612.1, on the reverse strand, counting down.
GTAACAAAGCCCTTTTTCTCTTTTTTCTTCCAATTGTTGTGGTGTAACCCTTGTAGGTTGTGGAAGGCTAGGAGAAACAACACTTCCATCTTTATAGTTGTGAGGGGTAGACTTCCTTGTTGCCATAATTTTACTTTCCACTATGTCACAAATCCCTTTTACTCTTTCCAATTGTTGTGGTGTTGCTCTAAAGAAGGTGTTGCTCTTTGTATCCTCATAATGTGCTATCATTTCCTCCGTGAGAATTGACCACGTAACAAGTTGTTTGCGAGAGCAAAGCCCTTTATACCATAAAAATTAATCTGGTTCTAAATATGAAGATGCAATACATACCTTTTGTAACAGTGGTACACCATGCAGATCAAAATATTGCTCCATCTGAAGTATCCAATTTACCAGATCCTTGCCATCAAACTTCCTCATCTAGTTTTTTCTTGATTTTAGGAGCTCGATCTTGAAACCACTGTAACTCTATACTTTCGGATCTTTACATTATGAAATTTTGATCTGTAGTATCCCTCTGCATCCTATTTCCAATGCCCCCAGTATAATCCAAATTGGATTCTCCAAGAAAGAGTTATGCACAATCTCCCAAGATGACCTGATTATAGACCTTTCCAGAAGATCGAACTTGTATGAAGTGCCACGTGTCACTATTTCAACCTATGGCACTGAAAAATATATACAAGAAACTACAGTCCGTCCTCTTTCTGTACTTGCTTACAAACTTTCAATCCGATGCTCAAAGAGAAAGTTATGACGATTTTCCCCAAGTCACCTGTTTGGAATGTAATTCAGGAGTTTGCAAAAAGACCAACTTCCTTAGATCATATCTCCACTAATATAGCGCAAAAATCTCTGAAATTCAGACCCACGATTTAGCTCTATTTCTTATCAAATGGGTTTTTTTGTCAACATCTGAAACGTCGCAGAAAAAAAGTTATAGCAAAAATGCCACGATGACCTGTTTGGAGTAGCGAAACCCTAGAATCCAAAGCTCTGATACCAAATGTTATGAAACCAACTCACAAAAAGAT
>APFE030401612.1:55906-103323 GCA_000404065.3 Pinus taeda | reverse complement strand
AATTCAGCCTCTTTGAGGGGGAAACCTCATTTACATTACATAAATGAACAATTCTTGGATGATACAAATGAAAAGACCTCCTTTCTATATATAGGAGTCTAAGGGCTCCTAACATAATCAAAGCCGACATAACAATAATAATGTAAGGGCACAATAATAACAATAGTGGGCCTCTATGGGGCACAATAGTAACAATATGGGCACTACATGGGTACATAAATATAATAATTGGGTTGTACTAATAAAAATAAGGGGTTACACTAGTATTATAGGGGCCTAACAGCATCTCACCTGCCACATGCAAAAAGTGCGATGCATATTGAGAAGCCCTTTTGTAGGGTGCGATGGGTGAGAGTAGACAAATGGCAGAGACAATTTGCAAGGTGGATGATCATGGAATCTTCTAGAAACTTCTCCTGTGACACTTGCCTCTTTGAATTCACTCAGGGATGAGTAAGAGATCATGAATCTCCAAGTGGAATCAAGAACTATCAGAGAGAGGACACTAATCACAATCCTAGACGCTGACTCACCCCCCTGCAATCATCTATATATGGATCCCTCATCCTAGAGATCCAGGGGTTGGAATCTTGTATCTTGTAAGGAAGTACTGTTTGTTTCCTGGTGTAACATCATAGTGTTGGGTGATCTAAGCTTTTCATGAGGTGAAGAAGGGCTTTCATGCTGGGAGGATGACGCTGGGTCAGATCAATGGGTTGTAATCCTCTCTTCTAATCTTTATATCAATAAAGCTATTCAAGTTTTCCTCCACATTCTTGTATGTTTGATAATATATGCATCTGTGTGGTCAACATATATCTGGTCCTATATTGTTTATGATTGTAGATCTCTGCAATTTGAAGGTATTATGCTGCTTTGAGTTTACAGGTACTCTTTGAAGTGGAGTAATCAAGGAAGGAGCGGCAAAGATCCATCAAAGGGGAGAAGGAACAAGCAAGGAACCAAGCGAAATATTGAGGTTGGTATTCTTTTCTCTTCTCCTGTCTACTTCGCGTAAAGGAAAACGAAAGTAACTTTAATCTGTTTGTTTCTACGATAGCTACCTGTCTTAGTGGGACTAGCAGCTTTGCATAGACACTAGATTTCCCGATAACAAAATGGCGACTCTACTGGGGAGTGAATAGCTTGTTTGCTTGTCTATAGTTGTTTGCTTTATAAACTTACAGATGGAGCCTTAAGTCAAGCCAACTGTTAGGATATTCCGACAATAGGAAATAGTTAAGTATAACTTGGTCTAGTATAGAGTTAGGTAAAGTGTGTTTCTTTACTATGTACTTTTGTAACTTACAATCCGACGGTCACGATATGTAGTGATCCGATGGTTCATTCTCTCCTCGGTATTACCGACACTTGATCCGTGGCTTGACACTCGATTGGTCCATGAATTCTATTTAAAGCGCATGGAGGGTCATTTGTAGGTTCACTGTGCATGAGAGAAGCTTATGTAAATTTCATTCTTTTATTAATAAATTGCCTGTAGTAACCACGTTGGCGCATGCCGTGGACTGTTTCCCTCTCTGAGGGTTTTAACCACGTCAAAATACTGGTGTATTGATCTGTGATCTATTTGTGAGCGGTGTCCTTTTGGTGTTCTGTCTGAGGAACTTACCCTGTAAATTCCTACAAAGGGACCATTCCCTTCTAGTGTAAGTATAACAACTGATATTCCTCAGCTGGTCCATTATGACCTGTCTGGTGCCTTTCCCATAACCTCATTGGTAGGATACATATATTATGCAATCTTTGTGGATGACTTCTCTTTTTTTTTTCCCGAGAAGAAAGATCATAATTTCATTATAGGTGAAATTACATGTTGTAGATGCCCATGGGCATGTGTCATACTGTGACCGAAGTCCACTGTCGAAATTCAGAAGTAATTACAATAAGACCCCGAGGGGTGTACTGTGCTATTGTTCAAACCCAAAAGAAATCAAAATGTCACCCAGAGGTGATGACTGTTTTGTAAAAACTGTTATTTACATCATTTTAGCACCCTGTATAATGAACAAAAATTTATAAACAAAAATTTCTGAAAATTAGGGGTTGTCCCCCCTCTAAAGTTCCCTGTCTATGTATGGCCTGTGGAAGTACTAATAGGTTCTTGTTGGTGTGTGTTCAATAATCAGCCATTCTCCTAGAGGACGATTCGTTGCTTCTTTCGAAAGCTTGTCCGCACTTTCATTTCGCTCCCTGTAGATGTGAGAGCAAGAAATCTGATCAAAATATGTTTAAAAAAAAACAATTTCATCCATAATAGATCCCACTGTATAAGCATTGTTGTTAAACTAGTCAATCACATTCTTTGAGTCCCCATAGATTTGTAAATTTCTGCACTATTGAAGTATAGCAAAGTATATCAGGTGTCGGAGAGATATCAGTTCAGCATGATTATTTGTTTGGCCTAAACCCATACTAATCTGGAAGGAATGTGATTTGGTGAGATGGAATAGGATGCCACCCCCACAACCTTGTGCTTGAGCAGCGCCATCAAAATAGGCCCAAGGTATTGACTTGTCAATCTGCTCCTGTGTTATAATCCTGGGTCTGTTGGTATTTTCTTCTGCAGGTAATTCCTCATAAGCCGAGCAAATTTTCGGTGGGACCAGATTCCAAATTACCAGCTTGTCTTGAAAGATTATGAGATTGTGCTTCAGCCAGATATGCCATGAGACCAGAAGGGGCAAATTTCTTGTCTTTGGTTCAGATGCTTCTCCCCACCAAGTGTCCCAAGCGATCGGTAAATCGGCTCCATGCCAGCTCTTGTTCATATTTAGAGTTGTAAGGACTTGCGTCCATATTGATTTTGTAATGGGACAAGTGAGGAAGAGATGATGTGTCGATTCCTCCACCTGATGGCAGAGTACACACCAGGTAGGACCAGTGAAAGCCCTCTTTCTAAGATAAGTTCTAGTGGGAATTTTGTTTTCAAGAATGCTCCACATCAGTAGTCTTGTGCGCAGGGGAGCTTTCAATTTCCAAAGGAACTTCCACCAGCTTTTCATGCTTTCCGGTTTTGAATCCGCTACAATGATGTCATAGCCCAGTTTAGAGGAGTATTGGCCCTTTTTTGAGTGCCCCCAAATAAGTTCATCATCTTCATTATTTAGTCTGACATGAGATTCTGTAAGGGCTTGAAGGAAATTTTGCCATGTCCTATCCCATTCAATGGGTATGTTCCAGTTCTCCCCAGAGTGCCAGGCTTGAGAAATAAAAATAGAGTTTTGTTGATCGTCGAGATGTTCAATATATCTGATGTCTCTGTTGTTTAAAAAATTGATTAGCTCAGGTGGGAGTTGATATGAGTTCCCACTTCTGGTCCAGGGATCTATCCCAATACGAACTGAAGCTCCATTTCCTATTTTCCATATGAGTCCATCCTTTATAATGGGCATAGTATTTAGGATGGCCCTCCATATGACAGAGATGCCTTTCCTACTCCAGGAGGGTCATCTTATCCAATCAATGATCGATATGGGCCAAATGTATTTATGGGTGATTACCTCTGACCAGAGGCTTTTGTGCTTTAATAACAACCACCCCTGTTTTGCTGCCAACACTTGTGCAATAGCAGGGAGTTGCTTTAGTCCCCAGCCTCCCCATTTTTTGGGAGTAGCGATTCTGTTCCACTTAACCCAGGCAAAAGGTTTCCCCTCCTTTCTTCCCTTCCAAAGGAATTGACAGCAAGCTTGTTGAATTCTGTGTAGAATCCCCCTTGGGATCCAAGCCAAAGACATCCAAAAGACAGGAGTGGCTTCCAATACTAATTTGATAAGAATCAATCTTCTTGCCCTTGATAGAAACCGGTGACACCATACATTGATTCTTTTTTCCACCTTGGTGATAAGCCAGTTCCAGTCCGCTATTTTGTATCCATCAGGCTTGAGTCTAAAGCCTAGATACTTCAGTCCATCCTTTAAATCATTGACTTGAAAAGGAAATTTTTGAAGTGAGAGCTGAATTTCCTGCTAGGTGCAATCCGAGAATGAGATGGTAGACTTTCCCCTATTGATTTCCATCCCAGTGGCACTGCTGAAAAGATTTAGAACCTCATTCATGGTTGTGGTATCCTAAACACCTCCACTTAGGAAAATGAGGATGTCGTCCACAAAGAGGAGATGAGTCAGATTGAAATTTTCAGTGATCTTTAATCCCCAGAGCCTCCCCAGTCTCTTTTCAAAATCAATCAATCTACTCAGGCCTTCCATGACCAGGAGAAAGAGTAGAGGGGATAGTGGGCATCCTGTCTTTTGCCCCTATCGACATGAAAGGAGGGAGTGGCAGACCCATTGATGAGAATAGCAAAAGACACTGAAGAGATGCATCCCATGATCCAGTTTGTGAAAGACAGGGGAAAGCCCAAATGTGTGAGGATCATTCTGAAGTATAACAAATTGACTTTATCGAAAGCTTTTGGTAAATCTATTTTAAGAGTCAGTCCTTCGAGCTTCTTGAGTTTAATTGAATGAAGGGCTTCCTGGGCCGAGCCAATAGCTTCTTGGATATGTCTGTGATGAAGAAATGCAAATTGTTCCTGGGATATGTGATCAGATAAGATGGATTTGATGCGATTGGCGATGATTTTGGTAATGATTTTATATAGATAATTGCAAAGAGAAATAGGCCAGAAGTCATTGAAAGAAGCCGAGGAGTCAGATTTAGGGATCAGAGCTAAATAGGTGAAGTTTAGAGGGGCATAAATACAGCCCAAGATCCTTCTTTCTTCAATGACCGCAAGTAGATCCTGTCCCAAAATATCAAGAAATGCAGAGTAAAATTCAACAAGCCATCCATCCGGGCCTAGGCTTTTGTCTCTCTTAAACCATTTAAGGGTACCCTCTAGCTCCCCCATAGAGACAAGTTTTAAAAGATCTTCTGTGCCATCTAGATCCACAAATCTAGGGAAATAGCTTGCCAGATTAATGATATCAGGGAGAGTGGTGGCAGAGGGGGCTGTGAACTGATTTTTGAAGTGTGATATACCCAGCCTTGCTAACTGGCGGTGGGTGGAAGCCCAGCCTTCCTGTTCCATGGGCAACTGCCAGATGGTGTTTGTAGCTTTCCTACCATTGGCAAAGTTATGAAAATATTTTGTGTTGCCATCACCAGCTTGAAGCCAAATAGCTCTGCTTCTAAGCCCCCATAGTTCTTCTTTTTCCAATAAGATCTTTGCTTTCTGTGATTCCAGATTAACTAGATGAAGTTTTGTATCACTTGAGAGGAAACCAAGCCCCTTTTCATCAGTTAGGGAGGCAATCTGTTCTTTTAAATCCTTCAGGGTTTGTTCATCCCTCTCTTTTTTCCTTTTTGACCAATCCATAGTAAGTGTTCTAAGCTTGTTTAGGCACCCACAGAAATCAATAGCCTTTCTCTGCTCCCTGAGAGGGGGTTGAGCATGCCAGAAATCCAAGACTAGTTTGATATAGTCCGGGTCTTTTAGGAAACCAGAGTTAAATTTGAATGGAGCTCGAGGCTTCCTGGAAGGGCCCAAGACTTGAAGAAATATAGGTGAATGGTCTGACAGTCCTCCCAAGCCAACCCATTGCCTGTATAGGGTGAGGGATGGAAGGAGATCTTCATGAATGAGAAATCTATCCAACCTCCTTCCCAGGGCAGCATCACCGGTTCTCCTATTGTGCCACGTAGGCAATTTCTTGTTCATGGGCACATCAATGAGTCCATGGTTCTCCAGGAGAAAGCCCATATGATCTGTAATAGGGTCAATTTGAGAGTGATGACCCCAGGATTCCTCGTTTCCAAGAGAAAAGTTTAAATCACCTCCTATGATGGTGGATCCCATAATAAGAGGATTGTCCAGAAAGGAGTGCCAAAAATCGAGTCTGTTCTGGTTTGGAGCATATATGTTTATGACTCGAATATGAATCCCTAGGTCTCTCGCAAAAACATCCATGCCTAAGAAACCCTTCCCACCCCAGGAGGAAATAGATTTAATCAATTTGGTGCTGATACCCAAGGCAAGACCCCCTGATCTGCCCACAACATCCAATCCTTGGAAACACCAGCCCGAGAGGAGGGAGAGAAGGGTTCTGGTAATAAGTTCTGTAGACCCAAGGGTTTCCTGGAGGAGGAGAATGTCCCAGTTGGAGTTGATCAATAGACACTTGAGAGCCAAGCTTTTTTTGGGGTTGGCTAGTCCCCTACAGTTGAAGGAAAGTCAGATCATGGGGGAACAGATACAGAGGGCTCGGATGCTCTAAGTGCCCTTTCATAGTAGATTGGCGGCCCTGTGCTACATCATCCACCACAGACCTGATGGCTATTGCAATCTTAGATGGTCGCCCTCTGGAGGGTTTGGATTCAGCAAACAGGGGAGGTATACGCAAACCAAGAAGGGGAGTAACATGCAGAAATCTGGAACGGAGGTTGTAGGTATGGGAGCACAATGCAGAGGGGGGAGAGGAAGGGAGGGGAGGAGGAATAGTCCCCAGGAAAGATGGAGGCATAGTGGAGAAAGTGGGGGGGGGGTATTGACGATGTCACAATTTATGGTGGGGAGAGAGTGTGAAGAAGAGGCAGGGGGGAGAGGGAATATGCAGAGATGAAGGTAAATTATTTGAAAGAAAAGCAGAGGATACAGGAACAGAGTCATTACCCAGAGAAGGAGTTGTTCCCATAGCAAACTTGGAGTGCGTTCGAGGTGGTGATGGAGGAGACTTCCTTGGAACTTTGGTCTGCTATGTCGACACACCTTTAGCCTCCTTTGGAGGGGCCTATCCTTGTAGTTGTTCGTTCATGATCTGCTCTTCCGAACAGCGATGTTTGACCCCTCGAGCAGTCTCCAAAGTCGGTGTTGTGAGTAGCGGGCAATCCTTGAACAGATGCCCCACTTTATGGCATATTCTACAGTGGAAGGGCACTCCTTCGTAGTCTAGGATCTGTCTACGAGAGAAGTGCCTCCAATGGAGGGTAATTTTCTCTAGACCCTCTCTTGCATCAAGGTGCACCAGGATCCTGGCCATGGTCATGATTCCAGTTTTTTCGTAGGATTGATCATGTTCAAGGTAAGTCCCCAATGCGTCGCCAATGCACTTGAAGACCTGAGGGATCCAAAATTGCATGGGTAACCCTGGCAATCCGACCAAGATTGGTCCCGCTCCCAACTGCTCACGTTCCGGATCAAACAATGGATCCCATCGCTTGAGCAGCACAGGTGCTATTTCAATGTGCCAGTAGCGAGAAAGAATCCAATCTGTATACTCTTCCCTGTGAAAACAGAGGGCAAACCAGCGACGAGCCAAAAACCTGATGATGGGGAGTTCTTTTAACAGTGATCCCCAAATATCCATAGTCCAATGGTGAAGGCGCTCAACCGAATAGTTTCTTCTACGCACACACCCAACTAAAACCTTCCTTGTCGTATCAGCTACATCTCCCATCAAAACGTCCTCACCAAAGGTCAGGTTAATGTCTGAATCACAACCTTGAGGCACCTTCCCTTTTTTGGCTTATCCATGCGTCGGCCCGTGGGGTGCTCTCTCAATAAGCTTATCCACGCCTCAAAGGAACTGCAGGAAGTTAACTGGGTGGATCTAGGGTTAGGGATGGGAGAGCTAAAGCAACCGGAGCGAATCGGAGAGTTAGGGTTTAAACTGCAGGACCCAGGATGAGCGAAAGAGCGTGTAGGATTTATGGGGTTTGAGGGTCCAGCCGGGGCACAAGAGGACGAGGGCGCATTCAATGGCATGGAAAGAGATGGAGGCATAGCCAAGGGAGAGTCGAAAGTGGGGGAGGATTGAAGGTTGGTGCCAAGCAAGTTGAGGGTAGCCGGAGAAAGTGGTGGGCAGTCTAGCCCGAGGAGATCCTCAATATGGACATCAAGCGAGGCCAATTTGCCAGTGGAATGCAGGTGAAGGGCTCCAACCATGCATCTGTCAGTTGTTGAATAATGGCAAACCGGGGATCAGTGTCAGGGCCAGGTTGATATGCCCATATGACTTGGTCGGGATTTGGGTCCTCCTCGTAGTCCACGAGGTCCTCCGCATCCATCTGGAACCGACGAAAACTATCGGCCAAGAAATAGGGGAGAGTAAGCCAAATAATAAAACGGGGTTCCCGCAACAGAGCAGTGTAGGTCCAACCACCAGTGAAACCAGAAGAGTGAGAGCCTTGAGGGTCAAACGGTTGAAACCTGTCGCGGGTGAGCTGAACCAGGTCTCCCATCATATTGCTCATCTTAGAGGTTGAACTTCTGGATGACTTCTCACGCAAAACATGGATCTATTTCTTGAAGAGGAAGGATGAAGTGTTCAAATGGTATCGTTTTTTCAAAGCATTGTTGGAAAATCAAACAAGGAAGAAGATCAAAACGTTATGGACCGACAATGGAACCGAATATGAATCAAATGAATTCAATGACTTTTGCAGAGACATTGGCATTAAGAGGGAGATAATTGTTCCATACACTCCTAAGCAGAATGGTGTTGCTAAAATGAAAAATCGAACAATCATGGAAGCCACCCGTGCCATGATCCATTATCAAGGTCTACCAAAATTCTTGTGGGGAGAAGCTGCCAACACTGTCGTATATGTTCCAAATAGGAGCTTGCATCAAGCTTTGGATTTCAAGACACCCGAGGAAGTCTTCACTGGTAAGAAACCTAATGTTTCTCATTTTAGAATTTTCCATTGTATGGTATACTTTCATGTGCCTAAAGAGAAAATGAATAAATTGGAAGCTTCTGGGAAGAAACGTATATTTGTCGGCTATAGTGAAAATTCAAAGGCATATAAAATCTATGTACCTGGTCAAAGGGATGTGGAAGTAAGTCGAGATGTTACCTTTGATGAAGACATTGCCCTTGGGAAAGCCAGAGATCTCCCTATCTCAAGGAAGGACAATGATGATACTACTAAATCATAAGAAAAACCTCTGATGGATGAGCCTATGCCTGATGTTGATGGCTAGATGGATCTTATTGATCTACCTCCTAGTGATCCCTCTACCTCAAGGAAAATACCACTATGGCTCAAAGATACTCTCGAAGATGATGAAAGACATATTGCTCCAAGAGGGACATTTCGTGAAAGTAAAAAGTCAAACAGGTATCAAGGGTACTTTGCTGCCATGATTACTATTGTTCAAGCTAAACCTTGCACGTTTGAAGAAGTCCTAAAGCACCAAGTATGGAAAGATGTGATGAATGAGGAATATGAATCAATCATGAAGAATGATGTATAGGACGTTGTGCCTAGACCTAAGGACAAGTTCGTGCTCACCTCCAAATGCCTTTATAAAATTAAACATGGAGCTGATGGAAACGATGAAAAATATAAGGCCAAGTTCGTAGCTCGTGGCTTCTCTCAAATGGAAGGAGTGGACTATGATGAAATATTTGCATCGGTTGCTTGACACGCCACTATCCAATTTATAATTGCTCTCGTTGCAAATCAAGGGTGGAGCCTACATCAAATGGACATCAAGATTGTTTTCTTGCATGGCTCACTTGAAGAAGGAAGTCTACTTGAAAAAACCTCAGGGGTTTGAAGTACAAGATAGAAGGACACATGTCTACCGACTAAAGAAAGCCCTCTATGGGTTGAAGCAAGCCCCCAGGGCTTGGTACGAAAGGATTGACAGTTATCTCGTGAAGTTGGGATTTACTAGAAACTACGTTGATCCAAAACTATACTTCAAGGTTGAAAAGGACATGCCTCTTATTTTAGCCCTTTATGTTGGTGATCTTTTTTGACCGGTGTGAACCCTCTCATTTATCGATGTAAGAGGAAGTTGACTTTCGAGTTCGAGATAAGGACCTAGGATTGATGCATTACTTCCTAGGCCTTAAGGTCTGGTAAAAGCTAGGTGAGATTTTCCTTTCTCAAGGAAAATACATCATGAAGTTGATAGAGAGATGTGGGATGGTGGAATGTAAGTTTGTGTCTACTCCAATGGAACTCAACTTCAAGAAGTTATGTGGAAGTATTGTTGGGCCCGAATTTGAAAATCCTTCTGAATATAAACAACTTGTGGGGGCCCTAATGTTCTTGGTAAACTCCCGACTCGACATATGCCTCGTTATAAATACTTTGAGTCAATTTATGGTTGAGCCTCATCACATACATTAAGTCACTGCAAAGTATCTCTTGAGATATGTTCATGGCACTATCAATTATGGACTGACATATACTATAGGGAATTTGAGGCTACATGGATATTTTGATATTGACTGGGTTGGTAGTGTGGTGGATAGAAAGAGCACGTTAGGATGTTGCTTCTCTTTGGAATTTGCTTCAATTTCTTGGATGAGCTGGAAGCATAAATCAGTTGCTCTAAGCACCGCCGACGCCGAATATATCGCAGCAAGTATGGGCCGTTATGAAACCATATGGTTGAGGAAGCTCTACAGTGAGCTATTTAAGCACGTGTTGGATACCATTGTTATCTATTGTGATAACCATAGTGGGATTCACCTTTTAGAGAATCCCATGTTACACGACCAGTCCAACCATATTGATATCAGGTACTTTATCCGGGACATGGTACAATGGGGAGAAATAAGACTCCAACACATCAGCACTGATGAGCAGGTTGCTGACATCCTCACGAAGCTGTTGGGGAAGGTCAAGTTCTTAACCTTCCGAGAGACTTGGAGTGGTGTAAGGACCTTCCCATGAGGGTCCCGCTTGAGTTTGACATTGAGCTCTGGGAGCTCCTGGGGGCTTGGGGTATTTCTTGGAGCTATGTGCAACCATAGGGTGAGTAGCTTACCTTCCCCTATAGTTCATATATGCATAGGATGATTGGTTCACCTTCTCCTATGGCATATGAGCAGGATGAGCGGTTCACCTTCTCTTGCGGATGCCCAAGCATACATCCTACCCTTGCAGTCTAGGACTCTTGGGAAGTACCTCTCATCTAGTCAATGAGTTGGGAAAAAAGTATAGGGACCATAGCACTACAGATGGACCCATCGTGTATTGTCGTACTCCCTATGTCTAGGATGCATGATGTTCAGCAACTTGATCACTCAAGATCAAGTCAGATTGGGGTTCTAACCCTGATTATGTGGACTGACTTTTGTCAGTGGAGAGTGGTAAGGTCTTGTGACTCACTCTCGATCGATTCTTCTTATTATCTATATCAGTGTTTAGCAAGCCAAGACAAGATGCAGAGATTGTTCACGATGATAGGATGGCATGATGATGAATGGATTGGCAAGTGGAATTCTCCCTAGTTGAGAGGGAGTGATAAAGTTGGCAACTAAGGCCAAATTCCACTTTGGACAACTCATTCATGGAGATAATTATTGCATTGAGTTTCTCTTTTCGAGAGGACCAAAATTGACCTAAGGTTCACTAAAATCAAACAAGGAGAAATATGTTTTTGAAGGGAAGCCCACACATGTGAAATTTGTCAAGGTCGGCCACCACATCATGTAGGCTCATGAAGCCCACACATGTGAAATTTTTCAAGGTCGGCCACCACATCATGTAGGCTCAATGCAATAATGGAGATAATTATTGCAGAGTTTCTCTTTTCGAGAAGATCGAAATTGACCTAAGGTTCACTAAAATCAAACAAGGCGAAATATGTTTTTGAAGGGAAGCCCACACATGTGAAATTTGTCAAGGTCGGCCACCACGTCATGTAGGCTCATGAAGCCCAGGAGACATGTCTTTTGACCCTCATTGACTCATATAAATAAGTGACTCCAACTTCATTTGGCACCTCATCAACTCAACACATTCTTCACTCTCCTCATATGATTGGTTCATACACCTTATTGGGCAGTTGTTCTCTTCACACGTGGCTGAAAGGAGGACGAATTTTAGGAGGCCGAAATCAAAAAGTTTTCTACATTCTGACCAAGCATTGACTAGTGTTGACTTTGACTTTTTGGGCAGTTTTTGACTTCAATTTTTTGGGAGAATTTCTATTTGGGCAGGTCGAGTTTCTAGGCACACAAATTGAGGCAATCTGTTGACTTTGACTGCAGAACAATTGCAGACTTTGACTGTAGGCTTCTTCTATGCATTGACCATGTTTGATTGCTCATAATTGGACTATTTTGACTGTTGTTTGGCCAGCTAAGGAGGCCGAGTTGGAAGACCTTTGACCAAGCTACTAAGGGACTCTTTTGATCGTTGATCGTTGATTGGTTTGGGCACACACTGTTATTGTTTGACTGTTGTTGACTGAGGTAGAATTGTTGATTTGACAGGGTTGTTTTGGACAAGGATTTGGCAAGTCAATTTTGACTTTAACTTTGTATCATTGTACTCTCTCTCTCAGTTGGACATTTGATATTTATAATAAGAAGAATTGATCAAGGGTTTTCCCCTAGCTTAAGCCAAATTCTTGTGTTCTCTTGTCTTGGCTTGTCTTCTGCATTTTATTGCTTATGTTCTATCTACAGTTACTATCAATGTGATTAATGATTAACGTGATTGTTATTGGAAATTAAGTGGAAATTATCTTTGGGCTAATTAAAGGACATCGAAGTAATTGTTGCCAACATAGAACATACCATTGTTATCTAAAATTAACACTCTAATTCTCAAGGGAGATTTAAATTTCACAGTGTAATGGAGTGAAGTGTGGGTTATTAACGCAAGAAACGACCCCTTGGAAGACTATTTCATACATCTCATCAACTCTTCTTGCCTTGTCGATCCAGAACCAACTAGTATCACTCCCACGCGGAGAAATTCCAAAGTTAATGAAGACACTATTGCCAAAAGAATAGATCGCTTTTTTTATTTCGTAATCCTTAATATCCTCGTCCTTCAAAGTCAAATCTTGGGTGGAGGATGGAGGACTTTCAGACAACTACCCTATCCTCCTTGAGATGGCCATAGACGATATGTAATCTCCAATCCCATTTCGCTTCAATCATGTTTGGCTTTGTGAGGAAGAATACATTAAATTGATAGAACAAATGTGGATTCCTCTTAGCATGATGCACAAAGACTCTTTTATGCTCGAAATGGCAGAGAATTTAAAATTAACTTAAAAGAAATCCAGAGTGGCCTAACAAATACACTTCTAAAGTTGAGGCCAAATTAAAAGGAATCAAACAACATATCCATGACATATATTCCTTGACTCCTATAGATTCCTCGCCCTTGGGAGTTATTGAAAATCTATGCAATTTGGAATGTAGAAAGAGGGAGACATTAGCTAGAGATAAAGGAAATTACGTTTAAGGAATCGCGCAATATTGAGGAGGGAGATAACGATACAAAGTTTTTCCATTAGTTACGCAAACATGAGGAAAAACCTAAACGCTATATGGTCAATTAAGGATCAAATTGGTTCATCTTTCTCTTCTTTCTAGAATAGGAACTCATCATTTCAAAACACTATTCTAGCAACCCCAAGGTTGCCTTATACAAGAATTGTTGGGGACATTATCTCTATTTCCTTGTTCAATCTCAAAAGAAATGAATGAATCTTATGTTGCAGAGGTAAGTGAGAGCGAACTTTTGGAAGCCTTATCATGTATGCAAAAAGGAAAGGGTCTTGGCCCTGACGGATTCACTGTCAATTTTTCTTCGATTTCTACAATCCAATCAAAGAGGACCTATTGAATGTCACCAAAGAATCACAATCTTTGGGTGAAGTGTTGGGATCTTTAAGCTCTAGTTTCATTGCACTCATACCAAACATTAAAAATGCTATCTCTTTTGACAATTTTCTCCCAGTTTCATGTTGCAATTTGATCTACAAATTGATTACCAAAATCATATCCACCAAACTAAAGCCAACTCTTAGTCAGATCATCTCGAAAGAACAGTTTGGTTTTCTTAAAAATCATCAAATTCGTTATGTTGTTTCCATTACCCAGGAAACCCTACACTCTATGGAGATCAAGAACATCAACGGAGTGTACATAAAGATTGATCTATCAAAAGCTTATGATAGAGTTAACTAGACTTTTCCAAGTCTAGTAATGATTCAAATTGGAATGAATATAAAATCAGTAAAGTGGACTATGGGTTACATCCAGTGAGCTAGTTTTGTAGTGTTGATTAATGGACATCCTCCCCCTTTCTTCAAAGCTTCAGAGGGCTTAGACAAGAATGCCCTCTCTCCCTTCCTCTTCCTTTTGGTCACAGAAGTCCTCAATAAAATCAATCACAATGCCATTGATAAAGAAGAGATACATTTTTCACCTTCTATTTGTGAACGATGTTTTCCTTTTTATTATAAGAAACTGTCATTACTTTCAAGTTTTAAAGCACGTTTTGGATTATTTCACTATAATCACAAGGATGGTCATTAATATCCAAAAATCTTGCATGATCCTCCATAACCTATATGCTTCTGATTCAAGATGCATACAAGACCTCTTCCAGTTTCAAATATAATACATTGATATGAGAGTTAAATACCTAGGCTTCACGTTAAAAGAAAATGATTAGAAATTTGAAGATTGGTTATGACTTTATAAGGTGGAAAAGTGCATTGGAGTATGGACAAATCGACTCTTATACTTATCTACTAGACTTATATGTCACTCATCCCCAAAGGCATACTCAATAAATTAGGAATCTCTACTTCAAGTTCCTATGGTTAAGCAAGACTAACTCGAAGGGCTTTCCTCTAGTGCCTTGGATCTATATTGCTAAACCTAAATCTATGGGAGGGTGGGGTCTCAAGAACATCCATATCTTCAACAATTCTCTCGCTACTGGCAGCTTTTGGAGATTCACCAACAATTCCTCCCTCTGGGGTCAATCATGGAAATCTAAATATCTCGAAAATAAATCATTATTGAAGTGGTATCGAGATCCAAATAAACCATGCAAAAACGCGTCCATTGTGTGGAGAGCCCTCATTAAGTCTTTCCCCTTTGTCGATGACTGTGTATCTTGGCGGATTAGGAACAGACTCTCTATGCACATCAAAGTTGACCATTGGGATAAGGCTAGTGAGAGTTTTAAACTTTCACCGAATTGCATTCATTTATTGTGACTAGCTAGGACAAATGTATTAGCCAATGCAAAGTCTCAATTTGTATTCCTTTAGGAAGACAATCTTGGAAAACAATTGAGGACTTAGCACTCCCCGAGCCGAAAGCAACATAATGGAATGGATACATAAGATTGTTGGTATCCTCACTCATTGGATTGGTTGAAGATGATCTACATCGTCTAATTTGGTCCAAAAACCCCACCAATGGCAAATATACAACAAAATTAGGTTATAAGGCGCATATAAATAATATATCATCCCAACGGTGGCAATACTTATGGAAACACAGCATTCCTCTCAAGAGTAAACTATCTTTGTGGCTGACTTTATCAAATAAATTATTGACATGAGACAACTTATTATAAAAAGGATGGAATGGGCATAAGCATTGTGCACTTCGTCAGTCTGAGGCAAAATCCATCTCTCACATCCAATGTTTTAAAACTCCGGCTCAGGTTTGGAATCGGCCGAGGGTCGACTCCAACTCAATATCGACTCGGCCGATTTGATTTCAATGACTCGATCATTGTAAAAAAATACATTAAATAGTTATTTTTTATGAAAAAACATAATTTTAAAGATTTTCATTCATGTTTCCAAACACAATGCATTAAAATATAGCGAGAAGACAACATATGATCAAAGTAGACTCATGAATATATCCATTATATCAAAATGGCACCCAATGCACTGTCCAATACATACATGATATAGAGATCAAAACAAAAACACATAACCAAGGAGGCTCTGAATGGCCTCTGCAACAAAAGTAAATTGTAAAACATCACTAGGGACCAGGACCAGCACTGGCTACTACTAACCTCCCCAGTGAAGCATCTGACTCCAGAGATTTATAATGACACCTAGTTCAAAAAAAACACAATTGCATGTGCCATGTATAGGGTGATAGATTTGATTGTTCCATCTTTGATCAATGATTTCCCAAATGGGCCCATACTTAGCCACTTTATCTTTGTATGTTGCCTTTATTTGCTCCTTTGCTTGATCCATAGTGTTAGGACCTGCGGTCCGTGCGACGAACAGGCCGACTCCACCGTGCGAAGGACATGCGAAATATGAAACAAAACGAGCCAAGAAACGAGTTTATAAGGTGTTGGGCAAGTTGAGGGGGGCGGTCCCGCGAGTTGGGCGGGCCGACCCTCCTCTTGGGCGAGATTGGATCCGTAGCAAAGTGAAAACTGTTGTAGAACAAAGGTCCATAGCAGAATGGAGGCTAGCCCCTCCCTACTCAGCTAAGTAAGGAGGGAGCGAGTTTAGTAGCCAATGCTATTCCATATATTGAATGAGGGTCTCAACCTTACTTCGACATTCTCTCGGTAACACATGTTGAACGAGTCGGCTTAGGCGTTTGGTGTGGGTCGTCCAGGTGACATAACCCGCCACCCGCCCGTATATTAGAGGGCGTTTGGAGGCAAACGACCATCATTCGATCAACACGAGTTCAAACAAGGAGTTCTGAAGTGCATGGATGAGCCCGCACGACGGGCGGAACTCGGGTGTAAAACTCGTTCAAGGAAGTCGTTCGAGAAAGTCGTTCGAGAAGTCATTCGAGAAAGTCGTTCGAGAATTCGTTCCAAAAAGTCGTTCGAGAATTAGTTCGAAGAAGTCGTTCGAGAATTCGTTCGAGAATTCGTTCGAGAAATTCGTTCGAGAATTCGTTTGAGAAAGTCGTTTGAGAAGGTCGTTCGAGAAAGTCGTTCAAAAAGTCGTTTAGGAAAGTCGTTCAGAAAACTCAGGCGAGGTCGTCGGGCAAAACTCGGGCGAAGTCGTTCAGGCAAAACTCAGGCGAGGTCGTTCAGGCAGAACTCGGGCGAGGTCGTCGGGCAGGAAACTCGAGCGAAATCGTTCGGGCGAACCGGGTGAGGTCGTTCGAGCGACCCGGGTGAAGTCGTTCAGGAGAGCCAGGTGAGGTCGTTCGGGCGACCCGGGTGAAGTCATGTGGCGACCCAAGTGAGGTCGTTCGGGCGAACCGGGTGAAGTGTGGCGACCCGAGTGAAGTTGTGTGGTGACTCGGGTGAACGAGCTCGGGTGAACGAGTTGGGTGAACGAGTGGAAGTGCGGACAGGCAGCCGGGCAAGGGCACGCCATGCACGCCGAAACGAAGAATCGTGCGAACGGGCGACTTGGGTAGGGCGTGTCGTGCATGACGAAACGGTGAAAACAGTTAAGTGTTGAGATTGTGAACGGAGGTGTGACTCGTGCGGAGACGCTCGTGTGTGGCGACTTGGTTACGACAAGGCACGCCCAAGTTGGGCAAACAACACGATCGTGCGGCGACCATGCAGAGGCGCCGACAAGCTGGGCAACCGAGTTTGCCGAAGTTGAAAATTGGCTAAGTGTAAATTTGGGGTTTCCCAAGATTTAACTTGTACTTGTAAAAGAAGATTGTATAAGAAGTCGTTCCAGAAAGTCGTTCGAGAATTCGTTCGAAGAAGTCATTCGAGAATTCGTTTGAAAAAGTCGTTCGAGAATTCGTTTGAGAAAGTCGTTCGAGAAATCGTTCGAGAAAGTCGTTCGAAAAGTCGTTCGAAAAGTCGTTCGAAAAGTCGTTCAGGAAAGTCATTCAAAAAACTCAAGCGAGGTCGTTCAGGCAGAACTCAGGTGAGGTCGTTAGGCAGAAAACTCGAGCGAGATCATTCGGGCAAACCGGGTGAGGTCGTTCGGGCGAGTCGGGTGAGGTCGTCGGGCGACTCAGGTGAAGTCGTTCGGGCGAGCCGGGTGAGGTCGTTTGGGCGACCCGGGTGAAGTCATGTGGCAACCCAGGTGAGGTTGTTCGGGCGAACCGGGTGAAGTCGTGTGGCGACCCGGGTGAAGTTGTGTGGCGACTCGGATGAACGAGTTGGGTGAACGGGTGGACGTGCGAACGGGCGGCCGGGTGAAGGCGCGCCGTGCACGCCGAAACGAAGAAACGTGCGGACGGGCGACTTGGGTAGGGCGTGCCGTGCATAACAAAACGGTGGAAACAGTGAAGTGTTGAGATTGTGAACAGAGGTGTGACTCATGCGGAGACGCCCGCGTGTGGCGAATTGGTTATGACGAGGCGCCCAAGTTGGGCAAACAACACAATCATGCGGCGAGGTGAACGAAGGGTTGGTGAGTCATGCGGCGATTGTGCAGAGGGGCCAACGAGCTGGGCAACCGAGTTTGCCGAAGTTGAAAATTGGCTAAGTGTAAATTTGGGGTTTCCCAAGATTTAACTTGTACTTGTAAAAGAAGATTGTATAATATATTGATTCAGGCAGACTCATATTGCAAGGAGTTGCCCCTCCCTTTATACTGTTGCGCATTTCTATTATATAATGCTATTTATGTGAATGTTATGGGCTTTCACTTGTATAAAGGATAAAAATAATACTTGTTAACGAAAATAAAACTAAGTATGGAATGTTAGGCGTAGTCTACAATCGTAAGTATTGGTGAAAAGAAAACGATTGGTAGTGCCGCATCTCGCTATAAGTGGTTGAAAGACTACCGCAGGTGTAGGGGCGTGATAAGTGGTATCAGAGCACGCTGATGACTGGATTGACGATGAAGTGTTGATCCCACTACACTATCGTGACAGGTGGTATCAGAGGTGGCTGATGACCGGGTTGACGATGAAGCGCTGATCCCACTGCACTATCGTGACAGTGGGTATCAGAGCAGGCTGATGACCGGGTTGACGATGAAGTGCTGATCCCACTGCACTATCGTGACAGGAGGTATCAGAGCTGGTGAACTGAATCAAGGAGCTGATTTTACGAAGGCCGAAGACTTGGAAGGAAGTTCAAGTTTTGCAGGTGACAGGTGGAATATCAGGGTGATTCAGGTGAACGGTAAAACAGGTTTAGCAGAGGTGAAACTTAGTGCTTGGATCAAGCTAAATTACAAGGCATGGTAGGTTTTGGAAGAACGAGAAGGGAAGCTCTTGCTTACTTTATACAGCTTGAAGCGGATGAAAGAAGAGAATTCCCGGATTCGAGAGGAACTTGAAGTCTTGGAAAAAAATGTTGAAGACGAACTTCTTCAACTTTGTTGGACAATGGAGCAGGATGAAGTTGCAGATTGTGCTAACAAGGAAGAGGAAGTCATGATGATTAAGGATGTTGCAGATATGACAACGATGGAGGATGAACTTGAGGTTGATCAAGTTGGACCAAGATCGTGCAATTTGCAGACATGGGTGGATGAGGATACTCACATGGAGGAGCCTCATGATGATGAAGTAAGTATTGATACTTGTGTTTCACTTGAGCATTTGGTAGATGAATCGTATGCAGGGAAGAGAAAAATCAGTTTGTCGATGCTAGGGAGGATCTTACCATTGATGACTATGATGAGACCTTGTATGGAGAAGCCGGGATTGTTGATTGTTGCAGGACTTGTTGGGGTTGCTTGTGACCTTATGGCAGAAGGTACAAGGGCCCATAACAAGGGAAGAACATGATGATCGTTGCAGAGGATTGGGTCATGCTTTAGCCACATGGAGAATTAGCTAAGTGGCCGGCATGACTTATGGACAGATTGAGGAGGACACACACTTGAGTTACTTGGGTGGACTTCTCATGGCTGAGACCAAGAGATACTCTTGGTGGAACCTTTAGTGGGGGAGCTATGATGGAAGGGACTCGTGAGGATGATGATATGGTTGGGTGAAAGAATTCACTAGACCAAAGATTGCAGACTTGGATGAAGATGATCGATTGTTGTGATGGGTCTACTTAGTTGGACTACATGGGCAACTTAGTCATGGACATCATGTTGGAGACATGGAGCATGGCAGTCTTATGCAAGGACATTACGCAGGAGCACTTGTAGAGGTGTCACTTATGGGCATCCAATGAGGAGTGCCAAGGCAGGGATGTTGTGCAGGTGGATTTGCTGATATGACATGGAGATGTTTTGCTTATGAGCTGATGGAAAGGTTGTGCACTTGAGTACAACAAGGCCATGGACTTGGATGGATTTGTGAGCAGACTATGGAGCATTCCTACTACATGGAGGGCTGAGGCATCTTGCAGAGACCTTTGGGCCGAGACTTGTATGCTTGCTAGAGTGTTGGTTGGGGATGGCTTATGGAGCTCATGATGACATGAGGTTGTGACTTTTGGGGACTTCATATATGGTGGGCTTGGAGGATCTGATGCATTGAGGAGCTGAGGTCAGAGACTTTGATGCAGGATGGGGTGCATACTTTCAAGTACATGTATGGGAATGGCTTGAAAGAGTGACTTGATGTGGAGGATCGATATGAGACACATTGGAGTGATGGAGTTACAACGATGATGATGCCTTGGTGGCAACACTTGGGCATGAGTTGAGATGAGACTTAACCACTTTTGACACATGGGAGTTGATTGATCTATGATCATGGGTAGCACATGGATAGATGAGACAGGTGTATACTTGTTTCTATGGCAGACTTAAGGGATGGCACATACAGATATGATGGAGGTTGCTTCATGGCCCTGGATGTGGCACATCGAGAGTCGGAGTTTGATGAGAAGGTCTCTTCGTATTGATGAGGCACACATATGGATGATGATGTTAGGGTAGATGTGGCAAATTTCATGCACCACATTAGTACCAGACATCATGGATAGCATGTTGCAAATGAGATGAGGGCTACTTCATGGACCTAAGCATGGCTTACACTTGTATGGGGATGGATTCTTGATCGAGTTGAGGATGTGACGAGATGATCTGAGAAACAACTGATGATGGCATGAGGATGTTCATTCTCATGGTTTGAGCGTGATAGTTGGATTAGCTACCCAACTAGTTCAGACATGGGGGCCGGCATGTACAGAGATGTGTTAGCATTGTGTTGGAGTATCATGGCAGCAGTTCACATGATGACGACGCATGATGAGGTCAACACGATATGTTGCAAGAAGCATGTAGCTTGAAATGGAGGGGCCAGCCTTCCACGATGGGGAGGAGCATGTGGAGATTGTGACAGGGTGGTTGATAATCATGGATTGAGATGATTTCCGATGTATGACATACCGATGGAGTGTATACCTCGGTATGGTGATCTTGGTGACAGATGGTTGTCGGGACGAGATATTGTCGAGGACGACAATGACTTCCAGTGGGGGAGGATGTTAGGACCTGCAGTCCGTGCGACGGGCAAGGCGACTCCACCGTGTGAAGGACGTGCGAAATATGAAACGAAACGAGCCAAGAAACGAGTTTATAAGGTGTTGGGCGAGTTGAGGGGGCAGTCCCACAAGTTGGGCGCGCCGACCCTCCTCTTGGGCAAGACAACACATGTTGAACGAGTCGGCTTGGGCGTTTGGTGTGGGTCGACCGGGTGACATAACCCGCCACCCACTCGTATATATTGGAGGGCGTTTGGAGGCAAACGACCATCATTCGATCAACACGAGTTCGAACAAAGAGTTCTGAAGTGCGTGGATGAGCCCGCACGATGGGCAGAACTCGGGCGTAAAACTCATTCAAGGAAGTCGTTCGAGAAAGTCGTTCGAGAATTCGTTCGAGAAAGTCATTTGAGAATTCGTTTGAAGTCATTCAAGAAAGTCGTTCGAGAAGTCGTTCAGGAAAGTCGTTCAGAAAACTCGGGCGAGGTCGTCAGGCAGGAAACTCAAGCGAGGTCGTTCGAGCGAACCGGGTGAGGTCGTTCGGGCGAGCCAGGTGAGGTCGTCGGGCGACCCGAATGAAGTCGTTCGGGCAAGCCGGTGAAGTCGTTCGGGCGACCCGGGTGAAGTAGTGTGGCGACCCGGGTGAGGTCGTTTAGGCGAACCGGGTGAAGTCGTGTGGCGACCCGAGTGAAGTTGTGTGGCGACTCGGGTGAACGGGCTCGGGTGAACAAGTTGGGTGAACAGGTGGACGTGCAGACGAGCGGCCGGACGAGGGCGCGCCTTGCACACCGAAACGAAGAATCATGCGGATAGGCGACTTGGGTAGGGCGTGGCGTGCATGACGAAACGGTGGAAACGGTGAAGTGTTGAAATTGTGAACGGAGGTATGACTCGTGCGGAGATGCCTGTGTGTGGCGACTTGGTTACGACGAGGCGCGCCCAAGTTGGGCAAACAACACGATCGTGCGACGAGGCGAACGAAGGGTTGGTCAGTCGTGTGGTGACCGTGCAGAGGCGCCGACGAACTAGACAACCGAGTTCGCCGAAGTTGAAAATTGGCTAAGTGTAAATTTGGGGTTTCCCAAGATTTAACTTGTACTTGTAAAAGAAGATTGTATAATATATTGATTCGAGCAGACTCCTATTGCAGGGAGTTGCCCCTCTTTATACTGTTGTGCATTTCTATTGTATTATGCTATTTATGTGAATGTTATGGGCTTTCACTTGTATAAAGGATAAAAAGAATACTTGGTAACGAAAATAAAACTAAGTATGGAATGTTAGGCGTAATCTACAATCGTAAGTATTGATGAAAAGAAAACGATTGGTAGTGTCGCACCTCGCTATAAGCGTTTGAAAGACTACTGTAGGTGTAGGGGCGTGACACATAGCCTCATAAATGAATCCCATAGCCAATCTTTCCCCATCCACCAACTGCAACACCTTAACAAACCGGCCAGGGTTCCAACTCGGTCGGCTCGGTAACAAACCAACCACCGAACCGTTTTTCTACAGAGCCAGCCCGGCCAGGGGTCCAACTCAATCAGCTCCAATTCTGTCTAGTGGAATTTTAAAACATTGCTCACATCTTTGTTACTTTTCCATATGTAAAATATGGAGTATTTTATATCAGAATTTTTCTCCTTCGTCAGTTCAATGTAACAAATAATCTCTCAAAGAGTGCACACAAGATTGGGTATCAGACAAATCTGTGCAAAATTTTAAAGTGTTTCCAACCATATTTGTCAATAATATATGGTGGGCCCCTTACCAAGTCATTTTTCGTAAGTCTATTCCGCCCAAAGTTAGATGTGGTCGCATTGAAAAACAGGTCAAGGACATTAAAACATATAGCCTATAAAGAGGAAAATTCAAGTTCCAATAATGACAAATCTGAACAAAGATATTCCAGGGGTTTCTTTGATGGCGCCAGCCAAGGAGATCCCCACATTGTGGTGTTGGAGCAGTATTGTTTGTTAATCAAAATCACCATTACCTTCTCAAATATGCTCCTGGGCAAGGTACCAATACTAAGGCTGAATTTACAAGTTTATGGATCCTATATACAAGGCGGCTTGTCATTTGGAGTAAAAAGGATGCAGGTTCTAGGTGACTCTAAACTTGTGATTGATTAGGCTAACAAAAAAGGTGAAGTATATGTTCCAAATATCAATCACATCCTTTGCAACATCACTCTTGAGATGGAGAATTTCGAAAGGACCTCTTCCATGCATATAGACAAAGAATTGAATGAACAAGCTAACAAACTTTCCAAAGAAGCATTACAATTGCAAGCTTGATCTTTTGGACATGATGAGTTTTGGGATGACCAAGAGATCAATGAAAATGGAATTCCATTTTTTATTTCATCAAGAACTGTTTTTACACAAAGTCTGTTTTATTCCTACAGATTTGAGAATTTCTTGTTTCTTTTATTCCTACAGTTTTGAGGATTTCTTGTTTTCTTTTTTGTAAAACTCATGGACAGTACATACCTCCCATGTATAGAGAATTGAATGAACAAGCTGACAAACTTTCCAAAGGAGTACAGTTGCCAGCTGGATCATTGGAACAATATGAACTTTCGAAAGGACCTCTTCTATGCATATAGACAAAGAATTGAATGAACAAGCTAACAAACTTTCCAAAGAAGCATTACAATTGCGAGCTTGATCTTTTGGACATGATGAGTTTTGGGATGACCAAGAGATCAATGAAAATGGAATTCCATTTTCTATTTCATCAAGAACTGTTTTTACACAAAGTCTGTTTTATTCCTACAGTTTTGAGGATTTCTTGTTTTCTTTTTTGTAAAACCCATGGACAGTAAATACCTCCCATGTATAGAGAATTGAATGAACAAGCTGACAAAATTTCCAAAGAAGCAGTACAGTTGCCAGCTGGATCATTGGAACAATGTGAACTTTGGGATGACCAAGAGATCAATGGATGGAATTCCATTTTTAGTTTCATCAAGAACTGTTTTTGCAGTCTGTTTTATTCCTACAGTTTTGAGGATTTCTTGTTTTCTTTTTTGTGAAAGTCAAGACGTTTCTTATGGACCGCATTATGTATATTTCAAATATTTAATACAAGTTTTTTATTAATATTCAAAATATACATAATGTGGTCCATAGAACTGTCTTGATATATTTATACAAGAACTCCCTGCAATATGAGTGTGCCCGAATCAATATATTATAGGGAGGGGCAACTCCCTATAAAGAGGGTATTTACAGGGAGGTATTTACCATCCATGACTTTTACAAAAAAGAAAACAAGAAATCCTCAAAACTGTAGGAATAAAACAGACTCTGTGTAAAAAAAAAGTTATTGATGAAACTAAAAATGGAATTCCATCCATTGATCTCTTGGTCATCCCAAAGCTCATATTATTCCAAAGATCCAGCTGGCAACTGTACTGCTTCCTTGGAAAGTTTGTCAGCTTGTTCATTCAATTCTCTATACCTGGGAGGTATTGACTGTCCATGATTTTTACAAAAAAGAAAACAAGAAATCCTCAAAACTGTAGGAATAAAACAGACTTTGTGTAAAAACAGTTCATATATATATATATAAGTAGAACACAAAATACTGCAGCATATTGAGAAAAATTCCAAAAGAAAAGTTTGCATGGGAACTGAAAGCATTCATAGCCAAACTTTCACGTGTGTAGAACTTCTGATCTCAAAGCATTCCAAAAGTAAACCATGTCCCAGGTGTGGTCGGATTAAACTTAGTTCACAGGTAACCAAATTTTGAGTATTGTGGAGTAGTGCCCATACAATCGATTGCAGTGCTTGGTAGGCCAACCAACGTTTGGTCAACTGTGGTGCAAAACAGTAACCAAGCTGACTTACAAAACTGTATTAAGAGTCTCTGTAAATACCCTGTAGGAGTTGATTGTGTGTGATGTATATCATAAAATTATTGAATTGGAACCTCACCTCAGCAAGAAGGATGTGCACATTACAAGGAGATATCATTAATCTTCATCTTTCAAATTTTGATATTTTTGATTGTTTTATCAGAATAATGGCCCTCTCGTTATAATAGTTTATCCATAGGGCTAATCGTATTTTCTTCAGATATGAAAAAAATTATCAATCACCACAGAAGATTATAAACTGCACGTTTCCACGAATTAGGCACATCCAAATCTGCTCTGCAACAAAGCTGTTATATCAAATGATAAACATGTGTACGCTGGAAATTTTCGTTAGACATTTGTTAAGTTATTCTTCATGCTATAGAAATGAGAACCATTCAAAATAAAAGAAGTAAAGAAATATACTTGGATGCAACATTAATCATGTGACATGCCACAGTTTAGTATAACCTACGAAGTTTACATCAAGTATGAATTGCTTTCAGTGTATGATATATAGTGTATGAGATATTGCTTTCAGTGTGTGATATCACCGCAATATTCTTAAAATATAGATTGTATATTGATACAAATCTTTAAGAGAAATCAAAATAAATATAGTAAAGTAAAGAAATATTCTTGGATGCAACATTAATCATGTGACATGCCACAGTTAAGTAAAACCTACAAAGTTTACATCAAGTACGAATTGCTTTCAGTGTATGATATCACTGCACTGTTCTTAAAATATAAATTGCATATTGATACAAATCTTGTAGAGTGATAAAAATTAAACTAGGGAACTGCCGACCATCACTTTACAAAATGGCAATCTACTACAAAATTTCCATGAAGAAACCTACAAAGACTGGAATCAAGCATTGCAAGGGTAAACAAACTTCAACCTTTCATCTGTCCTATATTCACCAAGGCATGCATGGTAACTTTCATTAACCCGCTTTGCCATCTCCAAATCAGTACCAAAAAGGGGCAAAGCCATGTCTTCTATACATTTCCAGACCAATTTTGGCAAACCAACTTACCTCACCCTAACAGATTTCTCCGGAATCCACACATGCCGAACTAATTTGCACCTTCCATTGGCCATGGAAAAGGCTCACTTTGCCCCCCTTGCACTGGATCTCTACCGTGTGTTCCCACTGAACCTCTTCCTTCCGTTGGTGGAACATAGTCCCGTTGACCCCCTGGTATTGGGCCTCTTCCTTCCATTGGTGGCCTGTAGTCCTGTCGATCACCCGGCATCGAGCCCCTTCCTTCCATAGGTGGCCTGTAGTCCTGCCGGTCACCCCCCATTGGACCTCTTGCATCCACAGGTTGCCTGTAGTCTTGCGGACCTCTCGCATCCATAGGTTGCCTGTAGTCTTGCGGGCCTCTTGCATCCATCGGTGGCCTGTAGTCTTGTGGGCCTCTTCCATCCACGGGAGGTCTGTAGTCTTGAGGGCCTCTTGCATCCACGGGAGGTCTGTAGTCTTGAGGGCCTCTTGCATCCACGGGAGGTCTGTAGTCTTGAGGGCCTCTTCCATCCACGGGAGGTCTGTAGTCTTGCGGGCCTCTTCCATCCATGGGAGGTCTGTAGTCTTGCGGGCCTCTACCATCCATGGCAGGTCTGTAATCTTGTGTGCCTCTTCCATCCATGGGAGGTCTGTAGTCTTGCGGGCCTCTTCCATCCATGGGAGGTCTGTAATCTTGCGTGCCTCTTCCATCCATCGGTGGCCTGTAGTCCCTTTGGACTCCCTGCACAGGGGCATTGCCCTGCACGGTGGTGTCCCTTCCACCTATTGGTGGTAGGGGATCCCTAGGAATCTGTACATCTCTCCGTTCCAAAGGCATCGAATCCCTTCTTCTATTTCGGGGTCTGTCTCTACCGGTGGGCCTATTATAGACCCTAGTATCTGGTATAATTACTCCATTGATGTACTTGTCTCCAACTGTATGATGACAAAACAACCTGACCTTCTGTAAGAACTCCGTCGAACCCTAATTAATTTCAAAGCAAAGAAGAACTATCTTACAGTGTTTACCTCCATAATCCTTCTTTATCGGGTCCGCGTAGGAATCAGGCAGCACCCACACAACTCCAGGCTCCTCTGTAAATGATAATAAGTTGAATATTGATAAAATGGAATTAATAAAAAAGGCTAAGAAATAATTAACTAAGCTGAAAAGCAAGCATACTTTTGATTTTTTCGGAAAGCTCCTCCGAGATCTCACACATAAAACCCGTGTACGTCGTCGTGGATAGTGCATAAATTCTCTTTTTAGCCTCATCTATCCTGTAAATTAAGGAAATATGAAAATAAAAGCATTACAGGCGAAAGGTATGTTGTTTTTCCCCAAACCCTAGGATTTACGTCTTAACAGGAAGAAGGAACCAAAAACACAGGTTAAGAGTTCGAAATAGTTTACCCTCCAACGATATTCGCAAGCGTCTTGACAAATGTGTCGATCTTCTCCTCGCGTGACGGCTGGGGATCCGGAAACTCCATGGTTACCAGCCAATGCTGATAGTCGCAACCCGGGAAGAGAGGCTCTCGCCTTCCAGAGTCGTTAGAGTCCAGAGGAGAATACACCGATCCCGAGTTCGATACTCTGCAGCGCGCAATCATGCATCGCGATGGGGGCGAAGGTCCATTGAATCCACATAAATGGCCATAACCCAGTGGGATAAGGGGAGAGGAGGATGGTCTGGCTAACAGACCAGACGAAGAAGAATGAACTGATGCAGAAGAAGTGGTGGAAAACGTTCTTGCCAGGTCAATGGCGCGGCGGAGACGCAGTGCCATGATAAGCTCCACTAGATTTTTTACAGCAGGAAGCAAGCGTTGAATTCTAAGAAATTGCAGTAGGGTTTTGCTGCAGAGGGGTTTAAGGTAGGATGGAGGTAGGGGTTTTGGCGAGTCTTAGTTTTTATATACTAGCATTTGCACAAACAAAAAAGTCGCAAAGACACGCTGATATGAGTGTTTGATATGAAAAATGATGCAAATAGAGCCTCACCCGGTAGGAGAGTTGGTAATTATATGGCGGTGAAGTTCGTAGTAAGCGGATTCTGTATTGAAGGTCGTGAGTTCAAATCCCGGGACTTGAAGGTCATGAGTTCAAATCCCCGGATTGACATTGGTGACGCGTTATAGCGGGCAAGGCGCGAAGCCCAGAGGTTATAGTGGTGGCGTCCAGAATCGACCCCGTGTCATTCCGTATTGAAGGTCATGAGTTCAAATCCCCCGAACTGACATTGGTGACACGTTATAGCGGGCAAGAAGCGAAGCCCAGAAATTATAGTGGTGCGTCCAGAATCGACCCAGTGTCAAACGAGTTGCGAGGCTGTCCCAGTGGTTTCTCTGCTACCAAAAAAAAGAAAAAAGATGATGCAAATAGAAAATTCTTCTAGACGTTGCATATTGTGGGTAATGGTTGGAGTGATCTTCACAACCTCTTAGTTGCTGAATGTTTTTGAAATAAGTTTTTGCCCACTAAGTTGTGCCAAAAATAGAAGTGTTCTGCTCATTATATTCGAAACTAGAATTGGCCAAGAAACTGTTAAAGTAAACCCTGATTCCATCAGTGATATTCTACCTTGAAATAGCTTGCCATCTATTTAAAAATGCCTTTAAATATGGGATGTTGATTCAACTGAACTTGTGCATAACCGTTGTGTGCATTCCATCACCATCCAAATGCTTCCCCAAGTTCCTTCGAATTCACAAAGAATCACTGAATTATATTACACAATTTTAATGTGCATTTGATTTTTATCGTTAGATGTTGTTATAATAAATTTTAAAAGTTTTTATAAAAAATAATTAATTAATGATAATGATGATAATTATTATTATTCCATTAAAATTAATGTGATTAAAAAAAAGAGGATTTAAATGTGATTCTTCAAAATCTTGTTTCTATGATTAGAAGAAAGGGGAAAGAAGTGCACCAAGATCACTATAGTTGTGTTGACTTAACAACTCAAGAAGATTGAAAGTGTGGCACAGGTTAGGGAAATGAGAGTGGATGTGAGTAAGAGTTGGATAGTCTAAAAGGAAGTTTTTTCATCTTCCACCTCCTTGGTATCGCAAAGCTGACAGATTTTATCATCCTAGGGAGCCTTGGGAGTAAAGCACCACCCGGTTTTACTACGAAGCTCATGAGAATTAGTTCTTATCCTAACGACGTTCATTTTTTCTTAGTGTTGGTCAAAACAGGGAGATAATTATGGTGATCAAGGGTGGGGTTGATAACCTCCTTATAGCATCTTAGCTTCATTTTACCTCCAAGCTCCTTATCATCCCACAATTTATCCTTAAATTTGGAGGCAATAGTATCTTTGACACTATCCTTGCTTCCCATGATGATCTCCTCCTTTATCCCCCTGTGGTTGAGCCAAGACTAGGCATCTTTATGCCACCGACACTTGAGGCAAAGGTGGGGCTTTTGACTAAAGTTAGAAGCGACCTTGGGAAGCCTCTTGGATTCCATGTTGTAAAGCTTCTTCTTATACATCAAATACCTAAACATAGTCGTGCTTTCAATGTTAAACCAAGACAAGTTGACTTCAGAATAAATCTATAACTCAAATTGACTTTGTAACAAATTGTAAAGTCGCTTAAAACGACTAAAACAAAACAACAAATTGAATTACAATAAAGTATGTCCACCATAAAAATTCAACCAAAAATAAGGGGATGAGACAAAATATTTCAAGGCATTTGTAAATATGGGATGTTGAGTATTTATGAGTTTCTTAGTAATCATAAATTCTCATACGCTCCATGATGGGAATCCTACAAATTGGGCACTTCTTTGATTTCTTTGAACCAATACTACAAAGAGTACAATGCCTACGGGTAATAATACAACTACAACTTCTCCTTCATTTAATGTAATTGTTGGTTGTACACTTTGACAATAGCTAAGCGTTGGTCAGAGCATCTTTTTTCTAAGAATATTGCAAATAGAGAACATTCCATAAATTCCACAAAGAAAAATTGTCATGCCAATAAAAACATCTAAACCGTGTAGAAAATGAGGTTGAGTGCTTTCAACCACTATAAAGCACTCTCCTGAAGATAGATGTAGAGTGTTTTTTCAGAACCATACTATGACCAAGTCAATTATTAATGAATCTAGTTTATCAAACATATGGTAGGTTGATGATTGTCCTGTCGGAACGCAATTCTCTCATGAGTTGTGCATGGGATTCATCTTTGTTTCTTATATGCCAAATTTGTGCCATATTTCTGTGATCTCTTAGAGTTAAAAACAACATTTCCTCTAACATGTCGTTTAAAGAAACAACGCCTTCAAATTCATGTACCTACCAGCAAGAGCATTCCCACAAACATGTTAGGATAAATTCTAGCTTTGAGGCGACATAGATGTGCACCATAAGCAAAATATTTAATTTTTTTCGGCTTCTCGTGCACTTAACTAAACACATCATGTAAAGAAAAGTTTTGCATCTAGGCCATTATGGTCAAACTCTACATCCCTGCAGTGTGCCCATGATATTCCAAACCTAGTCTGGAAGCTCTTTATATCCAACCAACAAGAGTACCAAGCTTGCATTTCCCATGAATATCCATTATTCGATTATAGCTCAATGATGGTCTCTTTATTTGTCATATTGCCTGTAAATGAATTTCCCAAGCTAGATCCAACAAACATGGAAAAGGGTTTGTAAATCTTCTATCTAAAACCCATGTTAGGATAAATTCTAGCATTGTGCCGACATAGGTGCATCCTAAACTCTACCATTAGGATAAATTCTAGCTTTCCTACATATTCTTGAACATGTTGTGTGCATCCTCAACTCTACCATTATTACCATGCCATGCAATCATCATATTGGCTGAGATGACATTTCTTTCAGACATTCGATGGAACACCACAGATGCATCTTCTACTCTCCCAAGTTAGAGATATGCTATAATCATAACATTACTAAAGATTACATTTTGTTCTTCCATTGTCAATAACACTTAATGTGCATATTCTAGGCTTTTGCATTTGAAATATAGATCAATAAGGGCACTACTAATAGAAATACTTGATTCACAACCATTCTTAAGATTGGAAACATGAACATGTTGCCATATGTCATGGACCCCAAGCTAGCAGATGCCTTGATTACACTATCGTAGGTGAAATTATTTGGCTTTGTGCCCATCTGTCGCATGAAGGGAAATAGTCATAAGGCCTCGCCATTGTTGTCCTGGACATATCTCGCAATGATAACAATCCATGATATCATGTTTCGTTTAGGCATCTGAAGAAACAGTTGGTGTGCATCTTCTAGTCTCCCATTTTGAGTATAGGTTGCAAGCATTGCAATCCATGAGATAGCATTTTGATCAGCCATTCTGTCAAATTTTGGCAGCCATCATCAATGCTTTTGCACTTGGCATACATAGTTAAGAAGGCATGCTCCACGAAAATAAATGATTCAAAACCAAATTTGATTATTAGAACATGGACTTGCTTACCATTTTCTAGAGCATATAGATTGGCATATATATTGAGAACACTGAAAAAGGTGGACTCGTTGGGCTTCACACCAGGTCAGTGCATTTTAGAAAACAACGCCAAAGTCAGCCATGTCCCACTCGACAACACCTTTCTGGGCACCGTTGATGATGATGACTTCTCTGGTGGGGAGAATGAGAATGTCGCTCATGGTCTTAGGGCTAGGCATGGTCTCCATGCTCCACACAGGATTGGGGTTGGTTATCACCATTCTAACACAGTCGGTTATTATCTATTATCACCATTTTTTCACTTGTATATGCGAACAGACTCCAGCAAAATTTCAGCAGATAAATAGACATATACCGAGAAAAGCCAAATTCACATTATTCCCATATAGATGTGAACTCAACTTACGTTAATGCATGGCGAGTTTGATTAGACTCAAAATTCTGAAAGGATACTCTCCGGACTAGTACACATCTCAAACACGTCATGGTCCACTACTTAATGTAACCCACTCATTTCGAAATCAAGCGAAGGGTAAAACTCATAAAACATTGATACAGTATGTAATATCCCCATCGAGTTGACCCAGTTGTTCCAAATTAGAAAATATATATATATATATATATATATATTTATTTATTTATTTAAAATTAAGATTAAGATCAATTAATTAATATATGATGAAATAAGGGGCAGAGCACATGGTTTTGGCCCCATGTGATTCTCAACCAAGGTATTTTCCTGTGGTCTCTTTCAACCAATTAAGCTTTAGAAAGGGCAGAGGAGGAACGAGAGAAAGCATGGAATTTTGATCTTCTTCATTGGCATTTTGAGAGCTCGGGCAAGTTTTCATGCGAGAATTTCAAATCCTCAACCTATCCTCGATGGGATTCGACCTCACCCTAGCTAGCAACCCAACTTCAGTGGTCCCTCTAATCACCCTAGTTGGTATAGTTTTGTTTTATTTGAATTTGAAAGGGTTCTGTGCATCTATTGTCTTCCAAATTAAGGGTATGGGCTTGGGACTTTCTTTGTAGGTCTCTTCACAATTTATTGGTAGCACCAAGTTGATAAAAGGGTTTATGCATTGGATGGTGCCAACCGGAAGTCCTGCTTGAGTTCATACAATATGATTCACGCACCTTGAAGGGAGAATACCGAGAATGAGACCGCTCGTATCCCCAAACAAGAAGGATCAATCCAGTATCGAGTAAGCCATTGATTATCAATTAAATGGGAAACAATGTGACCATGAGTGTCGACCTCGTTGCAAGCAAGGACTGAGCATTGTCATTGCAACACCTTGGGCATGGAGAAGGATCGAGTGACCAGCTAGTTGTTGCTTGAAGCCCTCAGTTGAAGCGAATTAGTCGACAACCTTATCGTAGAGTATGTGACCATGGCCAAGCAAGGAATGTGCATTGTCGTAGTGGCACCCAGAGCGCGGAGAAGAGTCGAGCGATGAGTTGGTTGTTGCTTGAAGTCATTGGCTGCAGTAGAATGGTCGACAAACTTATCACAAAGTCTGCCACCTGCGATTTGTAAAGGACCAAGGTCGTAGAGCTACTAAACTTACAACACTTATTTTCATCATGTCGCTGAGTCTAAGCTCCTTAGTATGCAAAATTGGTTTAATAGGATTCATTATTGTTGACCGACAATTAATTGGTGAAGGGAGTATTGAATAGAGGGATTGTGAAACTATTGTAAATTTCCCTCATTTATTACCTTAGGCCTAGTATATTAATATAATTATATATTTGACTTTTGGCTTGGTTTAATTTTATGCTAGGTATGGACATTTGTAGGGAAATGTATTAAATATCCTCAATGGTGTTACGAATAATAACTCAAAGGTATTCATAATATTCATGTGTTCGTATATGGTGCTTGGAGATTTTTAATATAGAGTCTCTTATAGTGGCATCAGAGCCACAATCTTGGCCAGTTGTGGGATACCAAGAAAAGCAAAACAAAAAGGGATTGTTACTAGTTGGAAAGAAAGAAAGGCTAGAAGTAAAGGAGGGAAAAACAAAGAGATCATCACTAAGGACCAAGGAGAGTCGAAAGAGTTAGACGAACCGATGGGTAATCATGAAAGTGTCAAGCTTGAAGATGCATACAAAAGATCGCTACCACTCAATGTAGAAAATCCTGTAGATTCACAAGCTCGTGCAATGAACTAAAGCAAGAGACAAGAATCTACTTCTACTCTTTACAACAAAAGCACATATCGAAAGAGGAAGAGAATCAAATACATATAACAAAATAAATATTCGGGGAAAGCCACAGCTCAAAACCCCACTATCTGTATTGTGTATATCGGAAAATCAAGATGAGATTACAATGCTTGTTCTCTCAAGAAAATTCCCAACACTCGGTAAAATCAATCTCCAACTCACAAGTAAGCATTAGGCCAATACTTAGCCAATTCACCAGCTCTCCAATTCCCTATTTCCTTATACAATTCATATGTCTGATTAACCCATCTTAAAGGGAAATCAATGCACTCAAAATTGCACAAACCCTTCAAGGATTAGTTCTTGATTGCATGCACTATCAGTGCAACTCAGAAAAATCTAAAACAAATAGTACATTGTCCCTGCACTCTAGTCTCAACTGGGTCTTTCTCAAAATCGACATGCATGAGTTTCTGATGAGGGAATCTTCAGTTAACTGGAGTAACACTAGTTGAGTGCACTAATGCATCGATTGATTGTTAACTCACTATTAGTTTCTCAAATAGTTTGGAACTAATTTAACTGGATTTAATCAGTAAATTGAGTTAACTAATTACAACTCATACTTAACTCATCCCGGACCCCTATAATATAGGGAGAACATATACATGACTTTAGAAAGACTTCCAACTCGAAATTCCTAAGCTAATTAAGTTTAATAAACTTAATTAACTATTTACAAGTTGTTATGAGAACAGATTTTGATTTTAATTCATAGTTTAATTTAAGGACAAATTAAACTGGAATTTCTTGTTTCCATTTTCAACACTCCCTCTCAACAAGAAAGGGATTATCAGCTACCCCGAACCTATCTCTGTGAAACTTGAATTTACATCTTGACAGTACCTTTGTCAAAATGTCAACATCTTTCTCCTCTGTGGGAATGTAATCTAACAATATGATCCACCTCAACACACAATCTCTAAGATGATGATATCGAATATCAGTATGCTTGGACCAATCATGAAAAACTAGATTTTCAAAGAGTTTGATACAACTCTGATTATCACAATAAATCACTGTAGGATCCATCTGCTGACCAAACAAACCAACTAGGATCTTCCTCATCTAGATAACCTCACATGCTACCTGATTTGCAGCCATGTACTCTGCCTACGCTGAACTAACTGCAACCAATCTTTGTTTCCTGTTGTACTAAGAAACTGTCATTGACCTAATACTAAAGATCCCTCCTGATGTGCTCTTCCTGCCAAATGGACTCTGTAATATTCCTAACCCAAAATATTCCTCAAACCCCAGCAAAAACTCCAACCAAATATGTGCAAATGATATAATAACCCAGAAGTGATAAAATAATAGTGGAACAACATATAATAATGTAAACCGGAAATATAAGTAGATACACAAGAAATGCAGCGAGAAATGCTAAGCCATTTTATTATACTGGGCAATAAATGAGTACAAGAGGTGCTTAGATAGATGGCACCTCGAGTTGCAAAAGGAAAGTGAAGAAATACTCTCAGAATGACAAGAATGGCATCTCTGTGTGGACGTTGCTGCTACTAGAAAACAAATGATGATTTGGGGCTGCTCCCTTCCTCGGAAAAGCTGAAACTCTGGATTCGGGCTCTACTCAAGAAATCCAGAAAAACCCAAAAAGCTTTCTTGGAATGACCTCACACTGATCTGCGTCCCAGCTGCAAGGAAAATGTTGTGCTACTGCTACTACTAGAAATCGAATGAGGATTTGGGGATGCTCCCCTCCTCAGAAAAGGCTGAAACTCTGGAACCGGACTCAACTCAAAAAACCCAGAAAAACCCAAAAATCTTTTCTGAGATGGCCGACCCCCGAAAATCACCCCCTTGGGGTTCTACGCAGTTCCTCAAAGACGTTGATGAAACTGCTGCTGAATAGTTGATGAAACTGCTGCTGAAATGTTGATGAATATACTACTAGAATGCCAATGGAAATACCTTGCCCGAGCAGGCACTCAAAGTCCCCCGGGGCTAAGGGTGAGATCTCCGAACGGAGACACTTAATGCACTAAACAATGCTGCAAACTAGCTAAACAGCCAGTGAGCTCTAAGTCGAAATGACTATCACAAATGCTCATAACCAGAATGATCCCAAATGAGGGGGTTCCTCTCTATTTTATAGCCTCTGCCTCTCACAATCCCTAGGCTCACTTTCTCCTGCATGATCCCCTTCTTGCCATGTGTTCCTTCCCTCCTGCGCAGTCCCTCCATGTGTCTGTGTGGGCCCCATTTCTGCGTCCCCCTTTGGCCCCCTTGGTTCCCCCTTAAGTCACAACATTGTGCTACCTAGGAAGTGCCTTTTTATTCTAAAATGAGTTATGTTCCCCCTTCCTCACTTTTTATTTACAAATAACTATAGAAGCCAAAAATTGAATATTCCAATTAGCCATAGCTAATTAGGAATATTATAGTCTCCCCCGGCAAAATGTTGCTTGTCCTCAAGAAACTGAAGTGATGGATGATGTAAGATCTCCTCACTCTCCCAAGTAGCATCCTCATTCGGCAGATTCTTCCACCTCACTAAGAATTCCCGAATCGTCCTGCTCCGCAATCGTCTCTCCCTAGAGTCAATGATAGCCTCCGACTGCAATACCAAATGCCCCTCAGCATCCATGGGTGGTAGCTCATCCGTCACGGTCATCTGCTGCCCCAATGCCTTCTTCAGGCATGATACATGAAAAATGTTATGAATCTCGCTGCCTTGGGGCACCTCCAACTCATATGCAACCTGTCCAATCCTGCATATCACCCTGTATGGCCCATAAAAGCGGGGCTTGAACTTCTCAGCCCCCTTCTGCTTCAGCGATGACTGTCGGTATGGCTGTAATGGTAGGTAGACCATGTCACCTACCTCGAACTGCCTCTCCACCCGATCCCTGTCGGCATACAACTTCTGCTGGTTCTGCGCTGTAGCCATGTTATCCTTGAGAGCTCGGAGGATATCTTGACTCTCTTGGATCCAATCTTTGCTCTAGGAGCCCTGCTATCACCAAACATCACGTCGACAAAAGATAAAGGATGATACCCATATAAGGCATAGAATGGTGACATACCAATGGACATGTGATGCGAAGTATTGTAGCAGTACTCCCCCAGATGCAGCCACTTTAGCCATGCTCGTTGTTGCCCACTGACATAGTTACGCAAGTAGCCCTCCAACCACTTGTTAACTATCTCTGTCTGTCCGTCCGTCTATGGGTGATAGCTGGTACTCGGTGTTAACTCCGTCCCCACCAATCGAAAAAGCTCCTGCCAAAACCCGCCCATGAAACGGCTGTCCCTGTCACTGACGATGGTCTTAGGAAGACCATGTAGCCTGAAGATCTCCCTGAAGAACAGCTCGGCCATCTGTGCTATTGTATAGTGTGCGGATATGGCAAAGAAATGTGTGTACTTCGTCAGTCGATCAACGATGACAAAGATACAATCCTTGCCCTGTACTATGGGCAACCCTATGATGAAATCCATTGAAATACTCTCCCATTTCCCCTCCAGAATGGGAAGAGGCTGCAATAATCTTGTGGGATGGCTCATCTCTCCCTTGTTCCTCTGGCAAACATCGCACTCCCGGATGTGTTGGAGTACGTCCTCCTTGAGGCCCTTCCATGAGAACCTCTCCCTAATGGGCCTGTAGGTTTTGGTAAAACCCTGATGTCCTGCCAATGGGGAATCATGTGATACCTGGAGTATCTTCTTCTTGAGCTGAGACCCCTTAGTCAAGAAGATCTGGTCCCTGTAGTGGATGATCTCATCGACTACCCTGTACTTGTCATTTGCCACCTGCCCATCGAGAACCTCACATGCAAATCTGTCCTTGGATACTCTACTAAGAGTCGAACCCTCCAATCTATATCCAAGCTCATAAGAGACGATGTGGGTGGCCTACATGAAAGGGCATATGCTACCATGTTGTTCTTACCTTTGACATACTCAATGTCAAAGTCATATGCTTGGATCTGACTGATCCAATTCTGCTACCTCTCCTGTAGCTGCTTCTGCTCCAAAAAGAACTTGAGGCTGTTGTGATCAGTTCTCACCCTGAACCTGTTGCCTACCAAATACTGTCGGTACTTAGCCAATGCATACATGATGGCCAACATCTCCTTGTCGTATATGGACTACAATCTCTCATGCGGAAGGAGCTTCCAGCTCTCAAATGTTATAGGGTGACCTCCCTGCATCAATACTATGCCGATCGCCTCTCCCGACGCATCACACTCCAAAACAAATGGCTGCATGAAATCTGGCAATGCAAGCAACTCCTGAATAGCTCGCTCAATCTCATCCCGATAGGCCTTGGGGTGCCTATAGGGGGTGGTAATCATGGCCTATATTCCCTGCTCAAGCTCGATGGTGTGC
This sequence comes from Pinus taeda, assembly GCA_000404065.3. Lineage (NCBI taxonomy): Eukaryota > Viridiplantae > Streptophyta > Pinopsida > Pinales > Pinaceae > Pinus > Pinus taeda. The sequence goes on along the minus strand of APFE030401612.1, from coordinate 65,310 downwards.
TCAAACCCCCGATCTGGTGGCTGTCCTGGTGGAGTCTCCCCAAACACTATGGCATACCGATCAAGGATAGACTGTATCTCTGGGTGTACTATCTGCCCTGTAGTTCTTGCCTCCGATGCACGCAGCTCCACTGCCCACTCTATGTCTCCCTTTCGGAAGACTGCCTCCACCCGATGAGCCGAGACAGTTTGAGGCATATATGTGTGCTGTCCCCGTATCTTCTCATGGCTCCCTGTCTTCTCATCATCCCACTGCATCTCCAGGGTCTTCCAATCTGTCGTGGCCTTCCCTAGAGTGATAAGCCACTGAACACCTAGTATCATGTTGGTGTCTCGGAATATCGACCACGAAAAAGTGGTCAGTCAATGTGTAGGTGCCCATCGTCACTGAAAGCTCTGGTACATAACGAGCACACGTCATGGTCTGATCTCTTGGGACCAAGACTGAAAACCCATCGAAGCTCTCTGTCTGTATACCTCTCTACTCAACCATCTAGGCATCGATGAAGTTGTGGGTTGCCCCACTGTCAACCAAAACTGATACGCGTTGGCCACGTACTGTCCCTCATACACGTAGCGTCAGATACTTGGGAACTCCCCGCAATGCTGCAAGGGCCCCTCCGGTGGGTGCAAAAGATGCACCACCTGTTGTTGGTGGTGGAGGTGGCAAAGGTCCCTATATGGTATGGCTATCTCGCGCCTCCACATCCTCCTCGTCATCCTCTTCTCCATTGCTTTCGAAGAAGACCTCAATAAATTGTGCTTTACCAACAGCACATCTATGTCCTGGTGCCCATGGCTCCTGACAAGTGAAGCACAACTGCTTCTTCTTCAACTCCCTCCTGGCATCATCATCAAGTTGTACTCGTCCTAGATTCCCCTTTGGAGGTGGAATCCCCACATCCTTCCCCCTAGACTGGAAAGTCTATCTCTGGGGGTAAGGCGTCTGGGTCCTACGTAAGACATCCTGTAAGTCCTGCGTCCTGCTGATAGCATCCTGGAGCGTAGCTGGTCTAGTGGATCGGACTAGACCCCGAAGTGGCTCTGCTAACCCCTCAACTTACATATAGACCCTCCGTGTCGTGGAGAGGTCTGGCACCATCACGAAGACCCTCAAGAAATTTGCAATGTAGGTCTCTGGGCTCCCTGTCTGTTTGAGCCTCGTCAGCTCAACGAAATGTTGCTCTGGATCCCTCCGATCAAATCGCTCCATCAGTCTCTTGGTAAACTCAGCATATGACGTCACTGTGGAGTGCCCCAATGTAACCATCCCATGAAACCACCAATCCTAGGCCTCGCCATCCAAATGCAATGTTGCCACCTTGATGGCCTTTGCCTCCGACATCTAGTTAAGCTAGAAATAAATGTCCAGCTTCTCCACCCAAGACTTTGTCGAACTATTTGATGAGCCATCAAACGTAGACAAGTGGAATCTACTCGTTGCACGGTGGGTGTTGCCATCATGGTAACACTGGTACCCTCTGTGATGATCGCGGGGTTTGCTATCTCGTTGGAGCTGAACGAAATCTTTGAATGAGAGGGCTTCCCTGAACTCCTACCCATAGGCCTGGTACTCTACAAAATAATTGCTCATATGCCCGGGCTTTGCCTCCTGCTGGGCTGCGGCCCCCGTGTCTGCTCCTAAGAAGGTGGGCATGGTAAAGCGTGTAGGGGCATGTGAGGCCCCCTGTTGCGCAGTATCACACTGCTTTGGCAAGTGATGGGATGCACCTGATCCCTCACTGACCTGAAAATCTCGTGGGCTCTCCCGTTGTCTAGTCTCTACTGCCGTGAATCTCTGCCCCATCACCTCAATCTGCCTCGACAGATCCTGCACTGATTTGAGGAGCATATCCGCAAATCTCTTCCCATCCTCATCTGCCATTTGCTCTGCGTCCACTACTGGCTCTCTCTGTTTTGCGTCTACCACAAGAACACAATCTCCCTCTCCGTAGGTATTCTCCAACCTACGCCCAGTGTCTCTGTATCTCTGAACTCTGTAACAAATATAGGGTTTTTCCCCTGATGTCATAGATTGCTAGCTCCACAAGCTGAGCCAGATCTATGCTCTGATACCACTATAATATTCCTAACCCAAAATATTCCTCAAACCCCAGCAAAAACTCCAACCAAATATGTGCAAATGATATAATAACCAAGAAGTGATAAAATAACAGTGGAACAACATATAATAATGTAAACCGGAAGTATAAGCAGATACAGAAGAAATGCAGCGAGAAATGCTAAGCCATTTTATTATACCGGGCAATAAATGAGTACAAGAGGTGATTAGATAGATGGCACCTCGACTTGCACAAGGCAAGTGAAGAAATACTCTCAAAATGACAAGAATGGCCTCTCTGCATGGATGCTGATGTTGTGTTGCTGCTGCTAGAAAACAAATGATGATTTGGGGCTGCTCCCCTCCTCGGAAAATTTGAAACTCTGGATTCAGGCTCTACTCAAGAAACCCAGAAAAACCCAAAAATCTTTCCTGGAATGGCCTCGCACTGATTTGCGTCCCAGCTGTTGGGGAAACGTCGTGCTGTTGCTGCTGCTGGAAATCAAATGAGGATTTGGGGTTGCTCCCTCATTAGAAAAGGCTAAAACTTTGGAATCAGACTCTACTAAAAAAACCCAAAAAAACCTAGAAAGCTTTTCTGAGATGGCCAACCCCCGAAAATCACCCCCTTGGGGTTCTGCTCAGTTCCTCAAAGACATTGATGAAACTACTGCTGAAATGTTGATGAATCTACTACTAGAATGCCAATGGAAATACCTTGCCCGAGCAGGCACTCGAAGTCCCCCGGGGCTAAGGGTGAGATCTCCGAACGGAGACACTCAATGCACTAAACAATGTTGCAGACTAGCTAAACAGCCAGCGTGCTCAAGTCGAAATGACTATCACAAATGCTCATAACCAGAATGATCCCAAATGAGGGGGTTCCTCTCTCTTTTATAGCCTCTGCCTCTCACAATCCCTAGGCTCACTTTCTCCTGCGTGATCCCCTTCTTGTCATGTGTTCCTTCCCTCCTGCGCAGTCCCTCCATGTGTCTGCGTGGGCCCCATTTCTGCGTCCCCCTTTGGCCCCCTTAGTTCCCCCTTAAGTCACAACGCTGTGCTACCTAGGAAGTGACTTTTTATTCTAAAGTGAGTTATGTTCCCCCTTCCTCACTTTTTATTTACAAATAACTATAGAAGGCAAAAATCGAACAAAATCAAATATTCTAATTAGCCATAGCTAATTAGGAATATTACAGACTCCCTGCCAAATCTACATCAGTGAAACCTTGAAGCTTCACTCCCTCTATCTGTATGTACCATAACCCAAACTGAGTAATGCCACTGAGGTATCTCAATACATGTTTTGTCGCCTTCCAAAACAACATGGTAGGCCTAACCATCGCTTGACTAAGTTGGTTAACTGCATAACAAATATCCAGTCGTGTGTTCACTAAGTACATGAGTGAACCCACAAGCTACTTGTAAACAATAGCTTCCACTACATCCCCTGAAGTAGCATCTTCCTTCCTCCAGTTGCCAGCTAGAGGAGTCTCCATGTGAAATCTCTTGAGTATCTTGTTGGCATACTTGCCCTAAAATACAAACAACTCCCCATCTCCCTGCCATACCTCCATGTCAAGAAAGTAATGCATGAGCCCCGTGTCCTTCATCTCAAACTCTCTTGCAAGATCCTCCTTGCAAGATTTGATGAGCTTCTCATCACCTGTCAGTATGAGATCATCAACATAAAGTACAATTATCAACAGCTTACCTTCTCCCATGATGTGGTATAGGTTAGCATCCACTTCGCTGTTTGTGAAGCCCAACCTAGGGAAGTAGCTATTTATCCTCGTGTACCAAGCATAAGGTGCTTGCTTCATCCCATATAATGCTCTCTTGAGTCGGCACACATGCGACTCATGATCAAAGGTTTCAAAACCTTTGGGATGCTCTATGTACACCTCTTCCTCAATCATACCATTGAAGAAGGTAGTCTTCATATCCATCTGATGGATCTTCTAACCCATCTGTGTTGATACTGCCAATGTAGATCTGATTGACGAGTACCTTGCAACAAGAGCAAAGGTCTCATTATAGTCAATCCCCTCTACCTGTGAAAATCCATGGGCCACAAATTTGGCCTTATGCTTCTCCACACTACCATGTGTAGCTTGCTTTACCTTGTAAAGCCAATGGGAGCTCACAACTGACTTGTCCTCCGATCTCGGGACCACATCCCAAACATTATTTCGAACTATGGAGTCATACTCCTCCACCATCGCATCAACCCAAACCAACTGTTGCATTACTTCCTGAAAGGAAGATGGCTCTGTCTCAACACATGCACCCATAAGTGTCATGTATCTAGTGTACCTCTATGGTGGCCTCCTCTATTTCCGCTGAGAAGTGGGTGCTCCCACATTCTCTCGTGCATCATCCAATAATCTATCAGCCTCTCTAATGTGCTTTCTTCCCTCCTAGCAAGACTCTACCTGAGTGGATGTCTCCACTCCCGGAACCTCTACATGTAGCTGCTCCACATCAATCTGAGGCTCCTCAACCTTAGGAGCTAAAAGCTCTTCATCCACATGTAGCGCAAGATCCCTCTCAAGGGAAACCTGCATGACCTTCTCCTCATCAAATTTGATATCCATGCGAACCACTGTCATTTGACTGGTTGGCATGTACACCCGATAGTTGTGGGGTGTATCAGTGTACCCCACAAATATCCCCAACTCTATTGTCGGGTCAAGCTTCTTTCATGCATCTTTGGTCACATGGCAATATATCGATGACCCAAAAATCCAAAAGTGACCAACATCTGGCCTCTTACCGGAATAAGCCTCCTCTAGTGTCTTCATCTCAAGTATCCGATGTGGGCTACGGTTCTGAATATAAACCATTGTGTTGCATGCCTCACCCCACAAGTGTAGTGGTAGGCCCTAATCATGCAATATTGCCCTCACTACCCCTACTATGCTTATGTTCTTCCTCTCGGCCACCCCATTCTGTTGAGGGTTATGGGGTGCCATCAACTCTCATTTAATCCCTTCCGCTACACATAATTTCTTAAACTCATTTGAGACATACTCACTAGCGTTATCACTCCATAGAGATTTAAGCTTGATGCCTGACTCTTTCTCCACCAATGCTTTAAACTCACAAAACTTTGTGAAAGTTTGATCCTTTTTCTACATGAAAAAATATTCAACATTTACGAGAATAGTCATCAACAAATATAACATAATACATGTGTTTGGTCGTGGATGTTGTCAAGAATGGTCCACACAAATTTGAATGGACTCTCTCTAGAATAGACTTTGCTTGACTGTCTCTATCTCCAAAAGAATACTTGGTGTATTTTCCCAAAGCACACCCCTTGCATGTATCAACTTGCTCAAGCGTACCTTTGGGAAGACCGGTAGATATTTGTTGTAATATCTTCAAAGCCCCATGATGCAAGTGGCCCAATCACCTGTGCCACAACTCGCCAACGTCTCGGCTCTGCATCTTTTTTGCTTTTGAACTCAAAGCAACACACTCCTCTACCTCCAACTTATAGAGATTATTAACTCGAATCCATATCTTCTTTACTTGACCTGTGGCTATGTGTCGAAGGAATGCCTTTCCTTTCGAGAAGATCACATCATAGCCTCTATCCTCAAGCATGGAAATGGATACTAAGTTCTTATTTAGCCTGGGTACATACATAACATTCTTCAAGGTGGGTGGAGTCCCATGCTCCATCTGAAAATCAATCGTGCTTAATCCAGAAACACTATACTTCCCATCGTCACCCATCTCGATATGCATCTGGAGATCTTTCCCCTCCAGGGCACTGAATAACTCTTTGTCTCTAGTCATGTGGAATGAAGCTCCACTATCTAAGTACCATACACTTCCCAACATAGATGACACCATGCATGCAATGAGGCCAAAGCCTCACCTACTGATCCTCCCGAGGACTTCTCCTTGGACTTCTTGAGTGGAAAATTTGTAGCAAAAAGTCCCATCTTATGACAATGAAAGCATTTAACTTTCGTCATATATTTGTTCTTACCTCCACGATAAGAATCTGATTTGGAATGGGAAGCTTTTCCTTTCCCATTCCTCGCCTTAATCACTAAGGCATAGTTCTCTTCATCATCAGTCTTTGATGAAGAACCATCCCGGGTGTTCTTCCTGATCTCCTCCTGCATCAAATCCAACCACAGTCATTCCCAATCCAACAATTTCTCCTGACCATTGACAGAGTCCTAATAACTATGCCAACTCTTTGGGAGTCCTACAAGAGCAAGACTCACCACATCCTCTTCGACAATTGTGATTCCAACACTTCCAAGTTCATCACGACATTGAGTCAACTTGGTCAAGTATTTGGAAATAATCTTGCCTTTCTCCTTTTTTATTTTTCGAAGTTTGTCCTTCGGTGCCAATTTCCTTTGGTCACTATTGTTCTTATACAAATTCGTCATTGTTTTCCACATAGCATGCAGAGTTTCCTTGCCATGGAGACTTGAGACAATGTGGTCTCAAACTCCCTCAAGGATTATCCACCTTGCCTTCGCCACACACTTCTTCCATTCGTCCAAGTTTTGTGCATCCATAGTTGTTGGCTTGCGGACTTCTTGATCAATGAATTCCTTCAAGCCATTATCTTTTAGCACAACCTCCACCCTCTCCCTCCAGGCTATAAAATTCAAGCTGCCTTCCAAGGCATACTCGAGCCACAAACTGTAGGATGCCATGTGTCGATCCTGAAGTATGAAATGCAAATTCAAATTTCACCTGTAACCCTAAACCCAAAAACTTCAAAATCTCCTCTATTATATTGTTCTCAACTCCAATACCATGTAGAAAATCTTGTAGATTCACAAGGTCATGCAATGAAATAAAGCAAGAAACAAGAATCTACTTCTACTCTTTATAGCGGAAGCACATAAAGATCGAGCAAAACAATAATCAATAGAGGAAGAGAATCAAATACACATAACACAATAAATATCAAGGGAAAGCCACAACTCAAAAATCCATTATCTGTATTGTATATATCAGAAAATCAAGATGATATTATAATGCGTGTTCTCTCAAGAACAATCCAGCACTCAGTAAAATCAATCTCCAACTCACAAGCAAGCACTAGGCCAATACTTAGCCAATTCACCAACGCTCCAAGTCCATATTTCCTTGCACAATTCCTATGGTTGATTAACCCATATTAAAGGGAAATAAGTGCACTAAAAACTGCGCAATCCCTTCAAGGACCAGTTCTTGATTGCATGCACTATCAGTGCAACTCAGAAAAATCTAAAACAAATAGTACAATGTCCCTACACTCTAGTCTCAGCTAGGTCTTTCTCAGAATTGACATGCATGAGTTTTTGATGAAGGAATCTTCAGTTAACTAGAGTAGCACTAGTTGAGTGAACTAATGCATCAACTGGCTGTTAACTCACTATTAGTTCCTCAAACAATTTGGAACTAATTTAACTGGACCTAACTTAGTAAACTGATCAACTAATTACAACTCATACTTAACTCATCCTAGACCCCTATAATATAGGGAGAACATATACATGACTTTATAAAGACTTCCAACCTGAAATTCCTAAGCTAATTAAGTTTAATAAACTCAATTAACTATTTACAAGTTTTTATGTGAATAGAATTCGATTTTAATTCACAGTTTAATTCAAGGACAAATTAAACTGGAATTTCTTGTTACCATTTTCAACACTCAAGACACAATGTGGAACTTCTTAAATTGAAGATCGAGAAACAAAACATGCAAAGCAATAACGGGGAAGGTGGCTCTCATTTAGGCGGGGACGATCCATCACATGAATATGCCAACGTTCAAAGTAGTCCATTCGTCATACCAACTATGCCTCCATTCTTGGATGATTCCTCCAGGGAGCAAGACTCTCCATCAATTGTGGAGACAGTTACAACTTGGATGAAGGAATATGATGTGTTGGCCCCCAACATGAAAGAAAATCTAACCATCAATGAATATTATTTCATGAGGAGCAAACAAGAAAGGAAGGAAACAACATATGGGGGGGCTCGACTAAACCTGGATCTACAAAAAGTTGTGGGGAAAGTAACTCTTCCTTACTTTGATGGATCAACGAAGTGTTCCACAACATTGTGGGTGCAAAAGTTGGATACATATTTCCATGTTAATCCCATGCGTGAGAGAGATGCCATTAAATATGCCATGCTTCATCTTGATGGAGAAGCACAAGAATGGTGGCAACATGGAATGGTCACTCTAGGACATGCAAACATAATATCTTATACATAATTCATGCAGAGATTGATAGAGAGATTTAATAGGAAGGACCTTGAGTTGTACTTTTGAGAGCTAACCCAACTATGACAGATAGGAAGCACTGAATCTTATATCGCAGAGTTCCAGAGGCTTGCAGCAATGGTCACTGACCTCTCAATGGATTAAATGATTATGTTGTTCATAGAAGGGTTGTCAGAACCTCTACGTGGTTGGTCAGTGATCTGGGTCCAGGTGTGACAAAGGACCCTACCAAGACCTTTTACTTCCATGATGTGTTAAGTTGCATTTTTAAAAGAACATAAATGAATACATGTGCATGTTGTAAATGAGAAGGAACATGACAATCATCAACAACATAAAATAACAAGATGTTGATGTTAGGTCCCTATAATACTAGTGATGCCCCCATTAATATTGTAATTGTATCCCTTATTAATATTGTTGTGCCCCTATGTCCATATTTTATTATTGTGCCCCCCCATTAGAATCCCCTATTGTTATTTTTTGTCTTTCTATTATTATTGTTAGGTTGGCTTGGTTATATTTGGGACCCCTAGACTCCTATATATAGAAAGGAGGTTTTGTCATTTGAATCATCCAGAATTATTCATTTATGTAATGTAAAGGAGGTTTCCCCCTCGAAGGCTTAAATTTTAAGGCGGTTGATCTATCTTTTCTATCTTTTTGTGAGCTGGTTTCATAACATTTGGTATTAGAGCTTTGGATTCTAGGGTTTCGCTACTCCAAATAGGTCATCATGGCATTTTCGCTATAATTTTATTTTATTTTTTTGCTGCGACGTTTCAAAAGTGAAAAAAAACCCCAATTGAGACAAAATCATGCTAAACTTCGAGTCTGAATTTTAGAGCTTTTCGCCCTATATTTGTGGAGATATGATCTGAGGAAGTTGGTTTTTTTGCAGACTCCTGAATTACATTCCAAACAGGTAACCTGGGGAAAATCGTCATAACTTTCTCTCTAAGCATCAGATTGAAATTTTGTAAGAAGGTATAGAAAGAGGACAGATTGTAGTTTCTTGTATATATTTTTCAGAGCCAAAGGTCGAAACAGTGACACGTGGCACTTCATACAAGTTCACTCTTCT
>APFE030401612.1:28310-55886 GCA_000404065.3 Pinus taeda | reverse complement strand
CTGGTGGCATTGGAAAGAGGACGCAGAGGGCTACTACAAGTCACAATTTCAGTACTGTATACCACTCACAACTATAAAGATGGAAGTGTTGTTTCCCCTATCCTTCCACAACCTATAAGGTTGACACCACAACAATTGGAAGAAAAAAGAGCAAAAGGGCTTTGTTATAGTTGTGATAGCAAATACACTAAAGGTCATAAGTGTGCGGAGAAGAAATTATTCTACATAGCTTGTGAAGAGGAAGAAGAAAAGGAGCAAGAAAGGTCAAAAGAAGAGGATATACTCCAGGAACAAAGCCTAGATGAAGAAGAAATGAATCCGACCATATCTTGTAATGCATTGGCTGGAATTACCACTCCTCAAACCATCAAGATAGAAGGACAAATCAAGAAGAAAAAGGTAATAGTGTTGATTGATTCAGGAAGCACCCACAATTTTATTCATTGTAAGGTAGCAAAAGAATTGAATTGCTTCCTATATCCAGCACCAGAGTGTCAAGTGATGATTGCAAATGGAGGAACAATAAATTGCTCTGGAAAGTGCCATAAGATCAAGCTATCCATGGGAGAATATGTATTGACTAGCCCAATGCTTTCCATTCCAATGGGAGGTGCTGATGTTGTACTAGGAGTCCAATGGCTACAATCCTTGGGTACAATAGCTTTTAATTTTCAAGAACTTTTCATGAAATTTTATACGGAAGGAAAGGAAGTTGAATTAAGGGGTATTGCAGGGAAACCAGGAAAGTTAATCAGCTATAATGGTATGACAAAGCTTCTAAAAAAGGAACAAAGAGGTGTAATTGCACAATTATGTTCGCTAGATGTTTCCACATCGGAATCATCTATTTCTCCAAATCTCCAAAAAGTCCTGGATAATCATTCCAAGGTATTTAAGACTCCCAAAGGTCTCCCACCTGTGCATGATCATGATCATGCTATTCATCTAATTCTAGGAAGTGTTCCTCCAACATCAGGCTATACGGATATCCCTATGTCCAAAAGGGTGAAATTGAATGTATGGTTGTAGAAATGCTAGAGGCTGGATAATTCAACCTAGTCAAGTTCTTTCTCTGCTCTAGTAGTATTGGTGCACATGAAGGATGGATCATGGCGCATGTGTCTGGATTATTGGGAGCTCAACAAGCTCACTATTAAAGATAAGTTTCCCATTCCTGTCATTGATGAATTATTGGATGAATTTCATGGATCAATTTACTTCACCAAGTTGTATCTTCGTTCAGGATATCATCAAATCAGAATGAAGACTGAAGATCTTCCAACATTTAGAACTCATGAGGGTCATTGTGAGTTTTTGGTCATGCCTTTTGGCCTTACCAATGCACCTTCTACATTTCAAAGTTTGATGAATTCCATTTTCAAACCCTTCCTTAGAAAATTTGTGTTAGTATTTTTTGATGATATACTAATCTACAACAAGTCTTGGAAGGATCATGTTGAACACGTTGACAAGGTGCTACAACTATTGGAGGAGAAACAATTATATGCAAAATGCTCCAAATGTTTCTTTGGAGTACAAGAGGTGGAATATCTGGGTCATATTGTATCTCATGAAGGAGTTAAGATAGGCCCTAGCAAAATTAAAGCCATTAAGGAATGGGAAATCCCCACATCCATAAATAATTTGTGAGGATTTCTCAGGTTGATAGGGTATTATCAAAAGTTTGTTAAGAATTATGGGAAAATAGCAGCGCCTCTAACAAAATTGTTGAAGAAACAAGACCGATGTGCCCCATGGTGATACACTTGGCCTAATGTATCCCTTATCCAACATTTTCTTTCAGTTGCAACTTTAACTCAACCAACTCAGGTGTGCTCATCCTGTAGGGTGCTTTTGATGTTGGAGCTACCCCTGGCACTAACTCAATAGAAAAGTCTACCTCCCTATGTGGTGGCAACTCTGTGATGTCCTCAAGAAATGCATCCCTGAACTACTATAAAACCAGATATTTGGTCAACACATCCGCATCCTCAACCTCCTTACCCTTATCACTAGAAATATGTACTGAAAATAGCTTACACCCTTTCCTATGGCTACACTTTGCTTGCATAGTTGTCACCATCTTAACTAATGTGGATTTCTTCTTACCTTGCAAGACTCTTGGTTCCCCATTGTCATCAACACATTCAATAGCTTTGCCATAACAGTCAATGTTGGTTCTATGTAGATACAACCAATCCATGCCCAATAACATACTGTATGAACCCAACGAAAATACATTCAAATGTGTTGCTTTAGGCATACCATTTAAGTCAAATGCACAATCTCTTACCCAATGATGAACTCGCTTCTTCGTACCTATAGCCAACTGCACTAACCAAGACTCTGCATGCAATTCCTTACTCAAACCACACTCATCCACCAAGTTAGGACTAACATAGCTATAGTTATATCCAAGGTCAATCAAAATAGAAATAACTTGATCACAAAGCTTACTATTCATCTAAATGATAGATCCTTGATGCTCTTCCTGTTTGTTGTCCACGACTGTATAGATACGAGGAATACTTTGGCTAACATCTCCAACAGTTTGCGCCTCTTTTGCACTATATATCTGGGGTCTACCACCCTGATTTTGTGAACAATGTCTCCTGTGATGATCTTTGCGACAAGTCCAACACTCTATGGGCTTTCAACCTCTATCCTTTTTATTCTCTTAAGCTTGATGTCCCTGTCCTATATCTGATGCATTGAACCTCTTAGGTGGTGCAACATTCTCTTTGTTATCTGTACCATGTGGCCTTGCTCACTTTTTATCCCCTTTTCCATTGTTCTTTACATTACTTCCCCAGTTTGGCTTTGTCTCAGTTCTACGCTTCGATTGTTCATAGCAATGCTTTAGCTTTCAAATGGCCTCCTCCAATGATCTATGCTCATCGAATTCAATCCAGTCTTTGAATGAAATCGATAGTCCACTAATGAATCTCTAAATCTTAGCCTTCTCCTCTTTGAGGTAAGGCACATACCTCAACAATTCCAAGAACTTACTGGTGTACTCATCATTTGTCATGGATCCCATTTTTAGTTCATAAAATTATGTTTATTTGTCATCGAAGTGTATCTCTCACAGATAATTATTCTTGAATAGCCACTCATCCAAGTCAGATCTTCCTCATCTATATCTCTGACATTCTTTACATCTTCTTACTAGATGTCTACTTTACCTTTAAGACTGAAATTAGTCGCTCTAGCTTTCATGTTCTCTGAGTAGTCGTGCAACCTGAAGAATTTCTTCATACCAAGCATCCATGCCTCTGCATATTGTGATCTCTTTATTTCTCCATCAAAATTAGGTGGCTTTGCCTTCTTAAACTCATCCGACAAGTACCCCCTATCACTCCTCCTGTGAGGATGATACCGATGATGATCATAGTGCCTATCTAAATTAGGACTAGAATCATACCTGTGTCTATCCCTTCTCCTCTCTAGAGTGTCCAATAATTTGCCATCTCTAGCTGTATCATCTCTATCTGAATGATGACCACCATGCGATCTACTACCGTAGGCCCCAGTAGTTTTATCTTCCTACTCATGACTAATCCAGGGCAATCCTTGTAACTGCAAATCCGACAAGCTCTGAAGTATGACTACATTTACCTCTGCTAACTTTTCATGTGACTGTATGATTCTTTCATTATCTACCTTACAACTCATTATCTCTTCCTTTAAACTTCTCAATGTAATTTCCAAGTCAGAGGGGTTCCCAACACCATACCGCTCTTCGAATTCGTAGGAGAGTCTCTATAGTCAAACATCATGCTAGCCATTTGATATTTATCCCTGCAAGGCATAATATATCTGATAAACCAAATCATAACAAACCAACGTACCTTAGTATAGCTCGGGGAGGACACTTGTCTACAATATTACCAAATCAGCGTGGTACATGTATAACATAATCATAACAACATATAGACATACGTGAGTAAATGTATCAACTCATAAACATTACTCTAACTAGGATCCAATCATCAATGCAAGGCCATATCAACAATGCATGTCATGACCTCATACATGACAACAACGATTACTCCATTGTACCCATTGCCACTTGCAACCAACAATATGCATAAGCAATGCCAAATCAACTAAACCTACGCATAAATGCATGTAGTCAAACATAAGCGAACAAATCCTGTAATCAACCTGCAAGATTGATACATGTAGTCCAAATATTCAAAAATGTAACTTAACATACTAGGATGTAAGTAGGTACCATGAAATCAACATGTAAGCGAGATATAATCCATACACAGTCAGTCACATACTCATTTCAAATAGATTTCATGAAATCAATAACAAATTCTCCATGATAGCCATACTACAACCCTAATCAATCACCAAACAATTGCAATAAGTATATAAGTGTAAGAGACACACATGTGATTGACATGCATGCATCACCAACACATAGCCCATCCAGTCCGAGGGGTGAACCATGCTTTGATACCACTCTGTAATACCCTCCTTCCACATCTACCCAAGCAACCGGCCAGTCGGGGTAACACATGCGATGAGAGGCCACTATGATATGATTCAACCTCCTAAGTCACCTTAAGGAAGTGGAACTGACAGAAACACACCATACAAACATCCAACATCACCAACAAAACCCTCAAAAGACAAGTCAGCCACTTAGATAGCCTATCCCTAGGTCCCACTGTTGTTTTAGGTCTCTTGGGCCATAGTCGCTCTCATTCTATGGGCAAGGGAGTGACCAACAATCTAAAGTCGTTCTCACAGGCATGCCTACCAGTGAATGTGGACTAGAATTGTCAATGTTGTGCCAACGACTCCAGGATTTGAGCCACTTTTTCAGGCCCAAAGACCAAGTCACTCCCCATAACTGATCCATCTCTTCAAATCATTAAATTAACATGGAAATGACAGCACTAAAGTAAATACTTATTCAAGACCTTGACTAGATCCCTGCTAGCTGTGATAGGCATTTTGTCAAGCATATCATTGATATGTAATCTACAGGTGTAAATAACAGAGTTAAGCATAGGGATTTCATACTTATCTGAGAATCGTTATGAACCATTGTTTCCTCATGCCATTTGTTGCATTATCATATTTACACATGGAAATCAAGGAAATGATTTCTCATTAATGAATGCAATGAACCAACTGGAGATGGGACTATCGTGTTCCACCCGACTATAGAATGCCTGAGCCAAATCTCTCTTCAGCCATTCACCCTCGTGCCATATTTCAAGCATGAATGTGGGATCTCATAGAACACATCAATCAAAACTCATCCAGGGTTTCCAGAGGCCATCCACCTCAACCCATCAAATAGTGATTCCACTACACGGTCCGACATCACCAAAACCATCATCATAGTGGTCTCCATCTAAGCCTCACAGGGCTTCTAGAGCATTTGTCCAACTAAAGCTTCGAGGACTAGTAACTCAACCCACCAAGGGATTCCAAAGCGTTTGTCCAACCAAGGCTTCCAGGACTAGTAACTCAGCCCAAGCTATTACAGGGCTTCCAAAGCGTTTGTTCAACCAGGGCTTCTAGGACTAATAACTCAACCCAAGCTAAGGGAACATGAGAACCAACCAAAAACAAGCAATGAAAGTAAATCCACAATCACCATGGATATCGAGGAAATGACAAGGCTAGGCAATCCACTCTCAATCCAGGCAATCCTCCATGGCAATGACAGATCATGACCAAGAATCCACATGCATATGCCATGCATGTCCAAACTAGTGAAGAAATCATACATGCAACTTGGTAACTGCAAGAAAATTAGATGTAGATGCTAATGTCAATGCCTTCTTGTGCTTTCTTGCTCTTCTTTTGCCTTCTTGTTCCAAGAATCCAAGTACGCCACACCCTCCAACAGTTCTCCAAGAAAACTCTAAGTATCCAAGTGTATGATAGAGAGAGAGAGAGAAAATGAGAGAGCTCCAACACTAAACTGACAAAAAGTTACCAACTGATCCTCAAAAGCCTTTTTATGAATGAGGCCTCTATTTTCTTCATTTTCCATTATTCCCTTCATTTTCCTTCTCACATGCAACCTGTGACCTTTCACCTCCTTTTTCTTCTAATTTCCATTATTTTCATAAATAAATGCGCCAAAATGCCTTTTAATGCCTTATCCTTTTCATTTTCCAATTTCCTTAGCCATAAACAACCAAATGAACACTCCCTAGGATGTCTTGCCCAACATTAAGCTTGGAATAAGTGTCCTAGTCATCCGTGGTTATTGTTTTTAACTTTATTACATGGAATTTTCACTAGGGCTATTATAGTGGATTATCTAGACTTCCATGTAGTATTAGGGGTTCAATGACTATATTCAATTAAGACTCATACAATGAATTATCAAGACTTGGAATTTGCATTTATAGATCTAGATGGTAAGAAGGTGATCTTGAGAGGAATGCATTCATACCTACCCAAGATTGTGGCATCCAATAGGATAGAGTCAGATCTTCGACATGGGGATATTGTATGGGGTGTGCAATGTTTAATCATGTAGAAGAAACCAACATACCAAAATAAGGAGTACGCCCCTAACATCATGGATTGCTGCAAAAACACCAAAATGTTTTTGGAGATATATGATTAAGACAACCACTAGATAGGGGATTTGAGCACATCATTGAACTAGAGGAATGGGTCCAAGCTGTCATCACTACCCTGTACCGACATACCAAATCATATAAGGATGAGATAGAGACGGAAATACAGGAGTTTTTGGTATTAGGACACATTCGACCAAGCTCAAGAAATTTTGCTTCATCTGCGGTTTTGGTCAAGAAGAAGGAAGGGTCCCTAAGGATGTGCATAGAATTTCAGTAACTAAACCAAAATACCATCAAAAATAGATATCCTATCCCTAGGATCGATGAGCTAATGGATGAACTGAAGGGAGACAAGTAATTTTCAAAGATTGACCTCTGCTCAGGTTATCACTCGATCAAAGTTTGAGATCAGGACATTCCAAAGACAACTTTCAGATGCTACTATGGACACTATGAGTTTCTAGTGATGCCTTTTGGATTGACCAAAAACCCTGTGGCATTTTAGTCATGTATGAACCATGTGTTTAAAGTTTCTAGTGATGCCTTTTGGATTAACCAACAACCCTGTGACATTTTAGTCATGTATGAACCATGTGTTTAACAAGAAGCAACGTAAATTTGTGTTGGTCTTCTTCGATGACATCCTAATTTACAATCAAACATGGGAGGAGCATCTACAACACTTGGACGAGGTTTGGGAATACTAGAAGCACAACAATTCTATGCCAAAATCTCCAAATGTGAGTTTGACATGAAAGAAATGTTATATCTGGGTCACATAATCGGAGGCCAAGGCGCCAAAGTACACTAGGAGAAGATTGAAGCCATTCTCAATTGGCCCACTCCCAAAAATGTAACATCATTAAGGATCTTCTTGGATATTTGTACCTATTATAGATTATTTGTGAAGGGATATTCACAATTGGCAACGCCTCTTATTGACCTGACTAAAAGAGGAGACTTTATATGGACAAAGATAGCATAGGAGATATTTGAGTGAATGAAGGAAGTGGTGGGTTCATGCCTAGTTGTAGCCTCGCCAAACTTCTCCCAACCATTCATATTGGAGTGTGATGCTTATGGGGAAGGAATTGGGGTTGTTTTAACACAAAATCATCATCTAATTGCTTTTGACTGTAGGAATCTCTAGGAGTATGAGTGCTCTTATTCCATTTATGACAAATAAATGTTGGCAGTTATGCATGAGCTGAGCAAGTTTCGACCATATCTAGTGGGCAATAGGTTAAAGGTCAAAATTGATCATAATAGTCTCAGGTACTTCCTGGATTAGAAGGGATTGAATGAGAGGCAACAAAAATGGGTTAGCAATATCCAAGCCCATGACGTCGAGATTGAATACATCAAAGGAAAAAATAATGCAGTAACAGATGCGTTATCTAGGAGACCAGCTACCTTCTCCCTCATAGACATTGTGGAAGACTAGAAGTCCCATCTCTTGGTGGAATACTCGAAGAACCAATTGGCTTGTGAAATTCTTAATGGATAGTCATCTGACAACTGATATAGAGTTGTCAATGACATAATCTATTACAAGGACCAAATCTATCTAGTACCAGAGTCTCATCTAAATATCAATATCATACAAGCAACCCACGACTCTCCTCTAGCAAGACATCTGGGATTTTGAAGACTTAAATGACCATTAGGGAGAGGTTCACATGGAAGGGAATAGGGACATTATCAAATACGTCCAGGAATGTGGTACATGTTAGAGCAATAAGGTTGAACATACACACCTGGCAGGTTTGTTACAATCGTTGCCCATTCCGAAACAAAAATGGGAGAGTGTCTCCATGGATTTCATTACAAGACTACCCTCATCCCAAGGCAAATATTGTATCTTTGTAGTGGTAGATCGTTTGACCAAATATGCCCAATTCTTTGTGATTTCCTCCATAAGATCTACATCTCAGATAGCAAAAATATTCTTCTAAGGAGTATTCCATCTACAAGATTTGCCCAAAACTATTGTTAGGACTATGATAGCAGGTTCATGGGAGCATTCAGGTAGGAGTTATTTAGGTTAGCATGCGTATAACTCACTCATGGGAGCACCGGACGATGCCAAATGGAAGTCCTGCTTGAGTTCATAAAGTATGATTCATGTGCCCTGAAGGGAGAATACCATGAGTAAGAGCGCTTGTATCCCCAAACGAGAAGGACCAATCCAATATTGTGTGGGCCATTGATTATCAATTAAACAGGAGACAGGGTGACCATGAGCGTCAACCTCGTTATAGGCGGAGACTAAGCACTATCATAGAAACACCCTGGGCGTGGAGAAGGATCGAGTGACAAGTTGGTTGTTACTTGAAGACGTATGTTGCAGCGGAATACGCGACAACCTTATCGTAGAGTCTGTGACCATGCACAGGAAAGGACAAAACATTGTCATAGCAACACCCTGGGTGCGGAGAAGAGCCAAGCAACGGGCTAGTTGTTGCTTGAAATCGTCGGCTACAACAGAATAGTCAAAAAACTTATCACAGAGTCTACCACCTATGATTTGTAAAGGAACACAACCATAGAGCCACTAAACTTATGTCAATTATTTTCATCGCACTATTGAGTCTGAGCTCCTAGGTATGCAAAATCGGCTGAACAAGATTCATTATTGTTGACTGAAAGTTAATTGGTGGAGGGAGTATTGAATAAAGGGATTGTGAAACTATTATAAATTTCCATCATTTAATACCTTGGGCTTGGTATATTAATATAATTATATATTTGATTTTTAGCTTGGTTTAAAATTATGTTGGGTATGGACATTGGTAGGGAAATGTATTAAATATCCTCAATGGTGTTACAAATAATAACTCAAAGGTGAAACATGTCTTTGGGTTTGAGACTTGAAGACAGGTTGGATGGGTAAAACAACTACAGTGCATGGAAAGAGAGAATCCAGAGCATCTTTGAGGAAGCAGAAGTCTGGGGCATTATGGTAAATACCACACAAAACCCAGTAGTAGTACCTGCTGACCCTGTACAATTGGCAGAGTTTAACAAAAAGAATGCTAAGGCAAAAATATTGATTTTGGAAGGAATCAAAGACCATGCCATTACTCATGTGAGAGGAAAGACTTATGCACATGAGATGTGGACAACCTTGACCAGTATTTACAAGAGCTCAATTGAAAACATAAAAATGGTCCTAAAGGAGAAACTGAAGGCCATTAAAATGGCTAAGACTGACAGTGAAACAACATACCTCACAAAGATCACTTCAATGAGAGATGAGTTAGCAGTCGTAGGTGAGATCATTGCACCCACTGAGTTGGTGAGAATTTCTTTGAATGGTCTTCCCAAGACTTGGGAGAATTTTGTGGATGGCATTGTTGCACGAGAAAACATTCCCAATTGGGAGAGGTTGTGGAATGACTGCATTCAGAATGAGATAAAAAGAACCATCTTGGGCAACCAAACAGGTGGAGGAGAATGACAATGTGGCATTATTAGCAAGAGGCAAGAAGGGCAGAGCAAAGAAGCAAGCTTCCATAATGGAGGAAAAAGCAAAGGTAAAGGCATGCAACAGAACAAGGAGAAGGACTATTCCAAAGTCAACTGTTGGAATTGTCAAAAGTTGGGACACTATGCTATTGTGTGTCTGGAGAAGAAGAACAAGAAAGGGAAAGACAAACCCATGACAACTTCTGTAGAGATAGAGAGCTTCTCAGAGAGATTTGATCAGGAGTTTGGGTTCATAGCTTGTGAGGCCACTAGTGTAGGATCACCCGCCATATAGGTTCAGAGGGAGTGTGCATTCCCCGCTACTAGAAGAGCATCTTCTAGCATTTGGTATGTTGATAGTGGCGCTTCCCGCCACATGACAGGAGTTAGAGAGTACTTCTCAGAGCTTTCAGAGGATGATACTGATATAGAGGTAGTTTGGTGATGACAACATTGTTAGAGCAGTCGGTGTGGGGACATTGACATTTGATAGGGGACCCAAACCTCCCTTGAAAGTGTCAGATGTTCTATATGTGCCTGGAATGAAGAAGAACCTGATATCCATCTCAGCACTTGAGGATAGAAGGTATGATGTGTTGTTCAAGAGAGGGTAGGTGCTTATATATACTAGGGGAACTCTAGCTTCTTCTGCTAGAGAGATTGGTGTGTTCCATGCCAAGGTGTACAAGTTCTCATTCCAGCCTCTAATGGCATTGAGTAGCAGCACCCGAGACAAGACCGACAACAGATCTAGCAGTTTAGAGTTGTGTGAGATTTGGCACCATAGGATGGGGCACATGTATCATGGGGCCTTGAGTACATTGCAAGAGATCATCACTGGTGTACCAGATTTCAATTCTGATCACCTTGATGTATGCATATGATGTGCTATGGGGAAGTTTGCAAGATCCCCTTTTCCCAGCAGTGACAATAGAGTGACTGGGATCCTTGAGTTGATTCATACTGATGTGATTGGTCATATGTCTCATGTATCATTGAGTGGCTATGAGTACTATGTTTTATTCACTGATGACCACTCCAGGAAGACCTGGATTTATTTCTTGAAGACCAAGAGTGAGGTCTTCAAGTGGCTTCAAGAGTTCAAACCTCTTGTGGAGACCCAGACAGGTAGGAAGATCAAGGTCCTCAAGTCGAACAATGGAGGGGAGTATACCCTTGGCGATTTTGTTGATTTTGTGCTGAGGCAAGCATTAGGAGGGAGTTCACAATTCCTTACTACCCCCACCAGAATGGGGTTGCAGAGAGGAAGAATAGATCCATTGCAGGGGCTGCCAAAGCCATGCTTAATGATAAGGGGTTACCTTTATTTTTGTGGGCAGAGGCCTGCAACACTGTTGTGTACTTGTAAAATAGGAGTCCACATCGTGCCTTGGGGAATGTGACTCCGGAGGAGGCTTTTTCTGGGAAGAAGCCTGATGTCGGGCACTTTCGTATCTTTGGGTTCCTTACATATTCCTATGTCCCCAAGGAGAACAGGACCAAGCTAGAGCCCACTGCAGACAAGGGCATATTTGTGGGTTATAGCGAGACCTCAAAAGCTTATCGGATTTATATTCCCACGCAGAGGAAAGTGGTTGTTAGGCGGGATGTGAAGTTCGAGAAGGAGAGAGATTCCAGGAGGTCACGGGAGTTAGAGTATCCAGAGTCACCAAACCCTCAGGAGCAGCTGAGTCAGTCACAGGGATCCATTGGTTAGTGATCAGGAGGTACGTCGATTACAGTGTCAGGTCCATCAGTGAGTAATGGCTCTCAGATTCAGGTGGGTGGTTCTTCAGGCAACATGCAAGGCAATCCACAGAGTAGTTCACAGGGTAGTCCACTAATGGACAATTCACACGGTACTTCAACATCTACAAGCACAGGTTCAGGCATGAGATGAGTTGACAAGCCTTCAGGAGTTCAGGCTTCTAATGATGACAAGGATTCTTTCACTCTGGTGGGAGAAGTATGCTCAGGGAAGAGGAAGCCCAAGTGGCTTCAGGATACCTTGCGCGAGGCCACATCAGTTGCTAGGCTAAAGAGATAGGTTAGAGAGAGTGAACCACATGAGCGGTTCTGTAGTTACATGGCATTGGTAACAAGCATTTTTGACTCTGAGCCTTCTAGTTACTCGGAGGCAGCCAGCCAGCAGGTCTCGAGAGAGGCCATGATGGAGGAGTATTCTTCTATTATGAAGACTGATGTTTGGGAGGTAGTGCTGAGGCCTGAAGGTAAATAAATTGTTACTTCCAGATGGCTCTACAAGATAAAGCATGCTGCAGATGGCAGCATCGAGAAGTTCAAGGCTCGATTTGTGGCGAGAGGGTCCTCGCAGGTAGAGGGAGTTGACTATGAGGAGACCTTCGCTCCCGTAGCTCGATATACATCTATTCACTCCATTATATCGATTGCAGCAGAGATGGGTTGGAAGATCCACCAGATGGATGTGAAGACTGCATTTCTTAATGGCTTCATTCAGAAGGAGGTTTATATTGAGCAGCCGAAGGGATTTGAGGTGCATGGGAAGGAGTCCCATGTATGCAGATTGAAAAAGGCACTCTATGGCCTAAAGCAAGCTCTTAGAGCTTGGTACTTGAGGATTGATACATACTTGCAACAGTTGGGTTTCACAAAGAGTGAGGCTGATTCGAACCTATACTTCATTGTGGTGGGTGAGGAGCCTGTCATTCTAGTGTTGTATGTTGATGACTTGATCATCATTGGTGCAGAGAGACTCATTGAGGGCTGTAAGAGAGATCTTTCTTCAGAGTTTGAGATGAAGGATATCCGCTTGATGCATTATTTTTTGGGATTGGAGGTGTGGTAGGAGGAGGGGCATTTCTTCTTGGGACAAGCGAAGTACATTGTGGATATTCTTAGTAGATTTCATATGGAGGACTGCAAACCCATGTCTACACCTATGATCACTAACTGGAAGAAGCTTCACGCTTCTGATTCCAAGTTGGTGAATCCTACTCCTTACAGACAATTGATTGGTTGTTTGATGTATTTGGTCAACACTCGACCATATATATGTTTTGCAGTTAACGCTATGAGTCAGTTCATGTGTGAGCCCAGGAGAGTGCATTGGGTAGCTGCAAAACACATTCTTCGTTACTTGTTGGGGACTGTGGATTTTGGTCTGGATTATAGATAGGGTGATGGAGTGAGACTAGTAGGGTACACGGATTCAGATTGGGCATGTTGTGCTTCAGATAGGAAGAGTACTTCCGGGTTTTGTTTTGGGTTCGATTCGACAGTTGTGTCATGGATCAGCCGGAAACAACAGTCAGTTTCATTGAGCTCAGCTAAGGCAGAGTATATGGCTACTAGTTTGGCTAGTTGTGAGGCCATATGGCTTCGCAAAATGTTGTTTGGTCTATTTGGTCAGGCATTGAGACCTTCAGTAATTTACTGTGATAATCAAAGTTGCATAAAACTCATGGAGAATCCAGTTTTTCATGACAAGTCAAAGGATATTGAGATCAAGTATCACTTCATTAGAGACTATGTCCAAAAGGGAGCTGTCAAGCTTGAGTAAATTTCTACAAATGAGCAGGTAGCAGACATTTTCACCAAAGCCTTACCATGGGGCAAGCATGTATACTTCAGAGACAAGATGAGAGTGGTGAGGAACACTTTCCTCGGTAAGGGGGAGTGTTAAAATTTGGGTACCAGAGGACAAGTGGTTTCTTAAGGCTTTGATCTTTGGCCTAGGGAAAAGTGTCCAAATTTATTTTTTACTTTTCTCCTAAAGTGACTTTATAAGTGTTAAAGTCAATTTAATTTAAAAGTAACTTTATAAGTGGTAAAGTTACATTCTAATTTAAAAGTGACTTTATAAGTGGTAAAGTTACATTCTACTTTAAATGTGACTTTATTAAAGTGAATGAAGAATTAGAAAGTGAAAAAGTGATTATGGAAATAAAAGGCTAAGTGGGTCCTTATTTAAGTGGGTGAGTTAAAAAATAGAGAGTGAGAATTAAAAGCACATTTATTCTCATCCCTAGATCTAAATGAATCTTAGCCATTAGATCTTAGGGTAACCCAAAAGGTCATTTAGAGGATAAAAGGAGAAGAGAAGAGGAAAATATCAATTCATTCTTTCATGAGCATTTGAAAGAAAGAAAAGAGAGAGCAAGGAGAGAATTTCTGAGCAGTGAGGAAGTGAAGGAGAGTAGCAAGAAGACATTTCAGCAAATCTGGGCAGTAACATTTATTGGCACACATCCCAAGGAAAAACCGTACAGTAGGAGAAAGACAGAGAAATCGAGGAAAATGGATAAGTTCTGGGCACATTTTTCGAGGCTGGCCATACAAGATTTAATGTTGTTTTATTGCTGATTTTTTTTTTTGGTTGTTTGCTGATTGGCACGATTTTCGAGGTGGATTTCAAGCATGGAAATCGAGATAAGTTGTAATTCATGGTTGCTGGAATTTTTACTGTGTATTTAAGTTTCTCTGTAAAATCATTTTCAGAAATAAAGAAGAGCTCTCAAACTAGTTTTCCCCAAGAGTTGTAGGGGGTTTTTTAGGGTCGCAATGACAAAAAATCACTGTGTTATTTTCTGTGTGTGGCTGTCATAATTTTGTTGTGTTTTATTTATGCAATTTTAGCAGTTGTGAAATCTCTAAATTTGTGTTTTTAGAAAAATATTATCATTTCCAGATTTTAGAATTTTTATCATGCTTGGATTTAAAACTAAATGCATGGAGTGATAAGGAAAACTGATAACTGGAGTGGGGGTTGAAATTTCTTCACAATCCCATGGTCCGCGGACCATGGGTAGGTCTATACAGCTGACATTACATTACAAAACTAGGGCGGACAACCCTGTGACTCTATCATACATTTCGCCCTCCACGCCCGCAATTCGCAGTCTTTACAACAATATCGGGTCAAAACTTGGGCTTTGAGCCCCAAAACATGCCTTGGGGGGATTACATGCCCAACACATGCCTAATTTTATTTGAACACAAAAAGAAAAAAGAAATTATTTCTTTACCATTTTCTATTGGAGAAGCCACTGTCAAGAATAAAAATCAACTTGCAGAGTCTTTAAATTCTTTTAACTTAACTGAAGTTGAGGTCGTTCAAGGATTTGATCCAAATGGCATATTTTCCAAACACCTAGCTAGTTAGGTACAACAACTTGTTTACAAGAATTAAAGAGAGAAGTGAGGAGAGTGACATTGCCCCATCTAGAAATAAAGAGACGGAAATAGATATTGAAGAAATTTCTAAAGAAACCAACATCAATATGGAAGGAATACACAAGAAGAGGGGCATAAAATATATGCACCTACCTCCACCCTACACACTCGGTAATGGTTCAAATTCATCTTCCAGTCAAAAGAAGAGAAAAGTTAACTCAAGTGAAGGAATGCTTGATGATGGGATATCAGGTGGCAACAATGAGGAAGAGCCCCCTCGAAGATTTACTCCAGAGAGAGCACACATGATTGATTTAACCAAAGTCAAAAGTGTGAAAAAACAAGAAATATTGAAGAAGTTGTGAACATCGAAGTTGATAGCACGAAAAGAACTAATTATGTTAGTGCTCATTTAGCAGAAAATCAAAAAACAGTGGAACAAATTGCATGGAAGCCATCACATTCAACGACTGCCTTGCTACATTACAAAATGAAAACTATGACAAAGGCAATAAAAAGTTGAAAATTGAAAGAGCAAAGGTTCATAATAATAAAGTTAATGATCAAGTAAAAATGGATGTTGATGTGTCTAGGGTTGGAGCCGTTGGGCATATAAAGTTGCATCAAATCAATGGAGAGGCATCAACACATTTAGTTACTGAACAAGAAGCAAAAAACTTGAGGCTGAAAGAAAGAGTAAAAGAGATAGAAGAAGCTTTAAATTTGATTCCTTTGTTTGTGAATCTATTGAAAATACAATCACCAACATCAACAATTTCTACCCCCGCTACACCCAGTATATTTAAGAAAGCGGGAAACCTCCTAAATGGAATAAAATCATATATTATCATCGATATAAAAAAATATTGAAAATTATTGAAGATGCATGGGAAGTAGCTTTCCATCTAAACTATTTAGCACAAAGGATTACATAATTTATTAACTTGGTTAAAATTTATCTTCAACCGGACAATAATTTCATAGATAATGATTTATCTACTTTTGTTTGGAAGGTTGATTCACTCGCTAATGTAGATAGAAGACAACAAACCCTCCAAACAACTAACCAAATGAAGCAAATCAAATATGGATGGTATCCAAAAAGCAATATACTGGAAAAGATCAATTTTGAATGTAAGAAGATAGAAGAAAGAAAAAGTGACGCATTTTTCAAGGCACTAAAAATGGTTGAAGATATGCACGGTCCACACATTACAAATGATTGTGGATTAATTTTGAAAGAGATGCTAGTAGTTTACTTGGAAAATTTAAAACAATCAATGGGATCAAAGTTTGATAACATAATTGATTTTACTGAGGAGGAAATTAGAAAATGGCTAGGTGTTTTTGTTTATTTTAATGAAGACCGGTCTATCTTAACTATGCAATTGCAGGAAGAGACTTTGGAAATTGAGGAGGAGATATTCAATCAATGTGTCAGAATGGAAATTATAGCCCCTGTGATGAAAGATTACATTCAAAATTGGCTACAAAATCCCCCCAATAAATCATGATTTCGAAAGACAAATGCCACTTCAACAATCACAATCCTTGCTTTCACATGTTGTGAATATTTTCTTAAATATTGAAGCATTTGCTTTTCTTCTTTCCAACATTTGATGATTTAGGTTTGTTGATTATGTTATAATGAATTAAGCTAATTCCTTGATGCAATTTCTTGTTTTTCCTTACAGGTACCTTCTTCACATTACGGTTAAAGGAGCCTAACCCCAGTCCCCATTAGGACAGATGCATTTACTTTTTTGATTAAGTATGAGGATTTCAGTGTGTACTTTAGGCTCAAAACATTATTTTCGTTATCAAAAATATTGGACATCATTTATATCTAAATGTAAGTTCGGTCATATTATGACATCCATCCGAACATGCCTTCCCTTCACAGATAAATAATCATTTATTGCCTCTACTTAATGTATTGATGAAAACTTTATTACTTATCATTTACTTAGATCATGGCGATAACATAATATTTGAAACTACATCTTACGACTTTCACTTTCCAACTATTTTCCTGAATGGAGTAGAAAATAATTAAGAAGGGAACATGCAAAAATGACATAGTGGATGAGATGGTAGGATGAGCTGGAAAAAGATTCTCATTACTGATTTGAGCAATCTCTACGATACAAATGTTGATCGTCATAAATAAGGAGCTCCGAAGTTTGACTTCAATTCTAGTTATAATACTTTGGTGGCAATGTTTTCATGTTGTTTTGTTGCCTGATTACTCTATTCTAATTCTAAGCTTGTTGACCAATGCTGTGAGGATTTATGAGATAATTTTTTGCATAAAATCTTCTATAAGTCTAAATTCTTTGGCAACGGCCAAAAAATATTAATTGAGCATGAGTTTTACAGGTTTTTCTTTCAACTTCTATTTTATATCAAATGTTTTGTTTTTTATGAATATGAAAATAAAGGTTTGAAAGAAATTTTTGGTCTCAGATATGTGTTCCATGTGTAGTATTAATTTTAATCATGGTTATGATGATTGGGATTTAAATCTAGATTTAGTTCTTGCTACTGTACCTTTGTTGATTGCCTGAGACTTTTCAGGCGGGAAGAATTATAACAATGATCTCTAGACATTACCAAATGAGGGAGACTGTGATTGCTTACTTTACGCTTAGTTTTTATGCGAATAATCAAATTTAGTAAATTTTCCCAAGAAAATAATTATGTAAATTTATACCAAATTTACTACTTTTGGTTCTATGTTTGTGTTGCATGCGTCAATTAGGTGTAAGAAAGAACTTTATGATTTTACAATATTTTGAAAGGGATCAAATGAAAATTACCCTTTTACCTCCGCACATAGTTTAGCAAGTCTTTGGATTCGCACATTCCTCTATGGCATAACGCTTCCCCTTCAACACACATTCTCACTTCACATGTCTACATGCATTCTCACCTTCACACAACTATTCAGTGTACCTACATCTTGTAAAGCACTTGTTTTGCATGCACACTACTCCACATAATTGCTTCACTACATTTGTCCTCTTCGCACACATTCATAGTCAACAATATTAACTGCTTTTACACCACCTGCTGTGATTA
Source organism: Pinus taeda (assembly GCA_000404065.3). Lineage (NCBI taxonomy): Eukaryota > Viridiplantae > Streptophyta > Pinopsida > Pinales > Pinaceae > Pinus > Pinus taeda. Next base: position 37,617 of record APFE030401612.1, on the reverse strand, counting down.
CAAAGATTTTGGCCTATAATATTTAACATTGTTTGATGAATTTTTACATCAAATACATTATGTTTAGTATTCTATGCCTTTGATCCATATGTTATATTTCATTTTGCATAAAATTTCCAACTAGCTCATTGTGTTATGTCATGTTTGCAATGCAATATTATTTATTGCTTTGTGTTCTCCTCCTATCAAATTTTCAAATCTTATGAAATTGTACCATAGTTTTCTATCCTCATATTGAGATTTGAAACAAACAATATGAATATAAAGGTTTGAAAATAATTTTGGGTTTGAGATATATGTTCCATGTGTGCCATAGATTTTAATGATTATCATAATTGGGATATAAATTTGAGTTGAATTCTTGCTACTATGGCTTGGTTTGTTGTTGTGTATCATTATATTAATGTATACAGAATGGACATGGATTTTTCTGTTTTTTGTTAATTTTATGTTATGCATAAATGATTGAATGGATTTTGAAAGATGAACTCCTTGTATAAATTGTAGGATCTGCATAGCTAGGAACATATAGTTCTCTTTATTCATTGCTTATAACATAGAACTCTCTTTAATTTATTCATCATAACTATATTATTTAATATTTACACCCACATATAAATAGTTGGGTGCCTATGCCAACACAATTATAAATTAACATTGTTGACTTTGCACTTGGTTTATATATAAATAACACGGAAATATTTTCTAAGTGGAATTTTTCAAATCTAATAACTTGTTCCAATCAAATAATTGGTGTCAAATGATACTTATCCTGTTAGTAATGCACATGCTTTACCTCTACAACTAGTTTATTTCTACATAAATTTCTCTTTTATACATGTTTTCTTCTACACAGTCTTTAACTCAGTATTACCTCTTTCACACAACAACTTTTGTCTCCACAAACTTCTTCCACATATCTCCATCCTGTATACCACTTTTTCTGCACAGGCACTACTTCACATAATTGGTTTTTCACATTTTTTCTTTCTCGCATGCTTTCCTACTCAATGTTATCAATTGTTTCTACGCCACTTGTTATTACAAAGATTTCATGATATAATATTTGTCATTATTTGATGGTATTTTACACCTTAACAATTATGTTTATTGCTACATGCTTTTCATCCATATTCTATGATTCTTTTTCCATGTTTTTAGATGCATGGAGTTTATAAAAAAAATTGTATCTAGGTCATTGTGGTATGTAGTATTTGCTTGTGCAATGGAATTTCTTGCATTGTCTTATTTTTTTTTATCAAATTTTTAACCCTATGATTGGTAAAGTAAAAGTAGAAATCAATTTAGGTCCACACATAGTTTATTTATGGATAGACTTTACCGTCACACATGCATTGGCTCCACACAGTTTATAACTATGTGCATTCTTTGCCACACAAATTGTTAGCTCTGCTACATTCTTTAACATTTGAAGGTCATAAGCAAGCCTAGCCGTGTTGCTGCTGTTCAAAGAGGACTCGCATTTGTCATTCTTCTCCTGCTCCTTCACTCTGTTCACACTCCCATAATGCCCCGCTATCCCTGTTTTCCTCTAAAAATCAGCATCAACCTATATTTCAGCATAAACCTATATTTCCTTAGCTCCCCAGGCGCCAAGTTTAAACGTCACGTAACTGCGATAACATGACCATGCGCCTTCTCCAACGATTTCTCACCGAATAACCCGCTCGCTTGTTCCCTGCCTTCCGATCACCTTCGCCATGATCGGACGATAATTCTCCTCCCGCTTTCACAAATTGATCGCGTGTTAACTCACGATCACAGCGGTTCCCCCCCCCCCCCCCCCCCACATCTGCCACGTGTCGCATGATGACTCGTATCGCTGGCCGTTGTATGTTTACCACTTCCTTCCCAAAAGCGGTGCGATAAATACCGCCTGCCGCCAAAACTACTTTCCCCGCTCATTAACCCTCATTTATGTCCTCCACTGTTCAATCATCTGTCGCACGATCCAATGTCATCCGCTTTCCCCGCTACCGAAACCTAACCACTCGTTAACTCGCGATAAAGTGGTTTCCGTCACGTCCAGTCTGCCACGCGTCATCGTCTGAATGGGATCGCGCACCTGTGTACCTTTACCGCTTTCTCCCCAACGGCGGTGTGATCAATACTGCTTATTGCCCGTTCGCCCGTTAAATCCTCGCACATCTTCTGCCCCCGATCATCGTTGGATCTGACTGTAAGAGATCCAAGGGCCCTCATTCATCCTGCTCTCATATCTCCTGATAGCTTATGTGAACCAATCTCTGTTGTTCATCTGCGCAATCCGATGGCCAGCCTCGTTCCTCCATTCAGTTTGTCCACCCGCCATGAAGTCCACGCTCCTTAACTGCTATGTGCATCCAAAAGACGAGCATAATCAGTTCTCGGTACCGTTTATAGCAGAACCTCAACCACCGCATTCAAGGGATAGTATGGTCGTGAAGGAAAGAGTAGTTAAAAGCATTTATCATACATGGAGTTGCATCCATACTACACTCCACCTGATCGAGGAGTACAACAGAGCACCCGAGAAGATCAATTTTGTTCACTGAAGCAGCAGACTGCACCCAGTGACTCCATCAGTCAATTAAAGCAGTTGGTGGTCCATTATGACCCCTCCACACATAGAACAACAAAAAATCTTTGTAATCAAAACTCTATATATACCTAGAACAGAGATGTAATAAGAGTTGATGGTTGTTGTTTTGATGTAAATTTCAACTTCTGGACACTGTAACTACTTTGATACTTGCAGCGTCTGGTCTTCATTTTCAGCTAATACAAGCTTCTTTTGCTGTTAATTGCTCACTTTCCACTTCTATTCTATTCTAGGTTGTGTCTGTTATGCAGTTTTCATGTACTCTGGATGTTTTGCATTTGAGGAGCTATCATCCTACCTCTGTGTTGAAGTCTAGCATGTATTATTGAATGTGTTATAAAGGTTTCTGTTAACTTAGTGCCAGAGAGCCGTCATCCTGTCTGTGCATTAGGAAATAGATTTGTAGACCTTTTTACTGGTTGCAGCCAGCCATCACATGGTCTTGTGCATCTGCTGGTGTGGTCAATATTCTCCATGTTCACCTAATTCCTTAAACTATGAGTAATTGGTGCTCTAAAGCCTTGTAGTCTGGGGTGTTCACCCATGTCTAGAGTTAAGCATAGTAGAAGTGGTTATCTGGCTTGAACAAGAATCATTCCTTCCATTCATCCATTTCCAACATTATTTGACTTTTTTGTAATGTTCTCGAGCATCTCTGAGATACAACCTAGGAGCGTTTCTTGGGGTGATAACATTAATTAGCACCATTGCCGGGGAGAGGAGATTGAAGCTCAGCTTCCCTGGGAGATGACACAGTTCTAGATTTTGATGATAGACAAAGTCTGGGCACATTTCTGGTTGTAATCATCTATCTGGCGACTCCACTGGAGGAAGGGCAACCTTTGGCGACTCCAAATTATAGTTCTGGCTCAGTTTGTGAAACATACTCGAAGAAATCCTCAGAAATCACCAGTTGTCCCAGTGCCTGACCCTGAAAAGATCATTAAGCAGAAGAAAACATCACAGGAAGGAGCATCAGGATCAGGTAAGCCTTAGAAATCTTATGTATCTATGCAAGAGCAGGTTATAGTTAAAAATGTACAATTTGAAGAGCTAGAGCCTAGTACTGCTAGAGAAGAATCACATTCAGAGATTCATAAAGCTCCTTGTTCATTTTGTTCCCCTCTGAATCTCAGTCCAAAGAAAGCATCCCATACAATCCATCACATTCCTTTGTCTCTGTCATCCATTGCATTGCTTCATACTGCTCAATCGACCAGTACCCTTCCACCTAACTCAGTCATGGCAGGCTAGCAAGCTCCCACAAAAATGGAAAGAATCGTAGCTGCTAGGTATGGACCCTTGGTTCTGCCTATTCCTTTAAATGCCATGCCTATAGGAGATTACTAGAAATATATGCCTAAGTTTACTGATACAGAGGGAGTATCAGCTGAAGAACATTTAGAGTCTTTTTATAGCTATGCTGATAACCTGGATATCAATGAAGATGATATGTGGATGAGGGTTCTTGTCCAAAGCCTAGATGGAGAAGCTAGAAAATGGTTCAGAGAATTAACCCCTAGGTCTATAGTAGATATTGAGGCCTTAGATGATGTGTTCCTAAAGCACTGGGGGGATAAGAAAGATCTGCTCTACTATCATACTGAATTTGGGAACTTGCAGAAGGAGAATGGTGAGTTGTTGTCTGATTTCAACATCAAATTCAACCATATGTACAACAGAATACCATATGAAGTGAAACCTACCCCTACTTCTGCTATGATCACTTATGCCAATGCCTTCGATTCTCAGTTCTGCCTGCTGTTAAGAGAAAGAAGATGTGCTTCTTTGGCTGATATGCAAGATGCAACCTTTGAAGTAGAATCAAACATCATAGCTGCAGAGAGGTTCAGAGGTGATGCTGATGGGAGAAGATAGAGGGGTGAGTCCTCATCATCCTCAGATCTTAAGATCGATAATATGGTCAGGATGATAGAGTTATTAGCCTCTGAAGTTTCCAAATTAAAGGCCGAACAACATTCTGAGGAAGTAGGAGCTCCTAATACCTTTGGTCTTCCAACTCCAAATCCATATAGAGGAGCAAAGAAGCGGTTGCAGATTGTGCAAAGAAAGAAAGATGCACATGAAGACCAAAGGGTTAAAACCCTTTTTCAGAATATAGTCATGGAAGAAGAGCAGTTTGAAGAAGAGGATGAGGTCCATGATATGGAAGATAAGGGCAGTGCCCCTTTCCTAACCAGGGCGGCTTATGAGAAGTCATTATCCAGAGGCATTGCTCGTGAGTTTGTTGTCCCTGCAGAACAACAAGCTGATCAGCAGAAGCAGCCAGCAGCAGGTCCTACCATCCTCGAAGAGTCTGAGCCTATAGCCAGCCCAACTTCCAATGATTATGCAAATCTGCAAACTGGCCAACCTGCTGTTATCCCCAACCCAATGATCAAAAAGGGAGAAGAAAGCTCCCCATCATCTTATGTTTCTCTGTCTGCTCCAGAGACAATCCTTCATAATTGCCCCCTGAACACTGGAGCTAGTGATAATTCAATGCCCAAGGTTGATATGGATAATCTCGGTCTTGATATTCCGAAGCCTGCCCAGCTGGCCTCTACACAACTTGAAAGGGCAGTTTACCAGATCACAGAGGAAGAGGGTGCACAATTTTGGGACACCTCCTTGGATGTGGACTGTTCTAAGAAAGATGCAGGAGCAGATTAAGTCTTTTTGTCCCCCACACAAGAATACATTGGTTCACCATTTATATTAGTTGTGCAGGCCACAAATGACACAGTCAAGTACACAACAACCATTGTTATTCAGCCGATGTACAAAGGCTCCCATGAAGAACATCCAAGGATGAGAGCATACAGAGAGGGGATAAAGTATAAACCATCTCTACCTAATAAGATCAAATGCCCTAAACTCTTTGAGGTAGAGGATCAAATCAACCCAATTTTGCAGATCTTTGATGAACTGGCTGATAGGCCGACCGAGAGGAGGAGAAACAATTTTGATGGTCCAGTAGATGGCCAACTTTTGAAAATTTATGTTGTTTAAGGTTTTCGAGCCTTAATGATTGTAAGCATGTTCTTTTACAGGTTTTAGCGTAGACTTAATTAGACTCCATGCCCAATGGAATACTAGGCAATGTTTTTAAGCTTGTTTTGTATGAAGGCATTAGTCTGTAGTTCTTGAGACCTCACAGGGAGGATCTCATCCCCAGAAGGAGCCAGTGTTAGCTCTACTACATTCTTCAACATTTGAAGGTCATAAGCAAGCTTGGCCGTGTTGTTACTGTTCAAAGAGGACTCACATTTGTCATTCTTCTCCTGCTCCTTCACTCCGTTAACACTCCCATAACCCCCCTCTATCCCTGTTTTCCTCTAAAAATCAGCATCAACCTATATTTCAGCAGAAACCTATATTTCCTTAGCTCCCCGGGTGTCGAGTTTAAACGTCACGTAACCGCAATAACATGACCGCGCGCCTTCTCCAACGGTTTCTCACTGAATAACCCGCTCGCTTGTTCCTCGCCTTCTGATCACCTCTGCCATGATCGGACGACAGTCTCTCCTCTCGCTTTCACAAGCTGATCGCAGGTTAACTCGCGAACACAACGGTTTTTCCCCCCGTCACATCTGCCACGTGTCGCATGATGACTTGTATCGCTGGCCGTTGTACGTTTACCACTTCCTTCCCAAAAGTGGTGCGATAAATACCGCTCGCCACCGAAACCGCTTTCCTCGCTCATTAACCCCCGTTTATTTCCTCCACCGTTCGATCATCTGCCGCATGATCCAATGTCATCCACTTTCCCCATTGCCGAAACCTAACCACTCGTTAACTCGCGATAAAGTGGTTTCTGTCACGTCCCGTCTGCCACGCGTCATCGTCTGAATGGGATCGTGCACCTGTGTACCTTTACTGCTTTCTCCCCAACGCTGGTGTGATCAATACCGCTTACCGCCCGTTCACCCGTCCCCGGCCATTAAATCCTCGCTCATCTTTTGCCCCTGATCATTGTTGGATCTGACTGTAAGAGATCCAAGGGCCCTCATTCATCGTGCTCTCATATCTCTTGATAGCTTCTGCAAACCAATCTCCGTTGTTCATCTACGCAATCCGACGGCCAACCTCGTTCCTCCATTCAGTTTGTCCACCCGCCATGAAGTCCACGCTCCTTAACTGCTCTGTGCATCCAAAGGACGAGCATAATCAGTTCCCGGTATCGTTTATAGCAGAACCTCAACCACCGCATTCAAGGGATAGTATGGCCGTGAAGGAAAGAGCAGTTAAAATCATTTATCAGACATGGAGTTGCATCCATACTACACTCCACCTGCTTGAGGAGTACAACAGAGCATCCGAGAAGATCAATTTTGTTCCCTGAAGCAGCAGACTTGTAAAGTTTTGTAGATGTTCTATGCTAAGAGCAATTTCACTTTTCAGTCAGCAATCATACAAGTAGTTAAGCAAAATGCAGATAGAACATATAAGCAGATCTTACAGAAGACAAATCAGAAACAGGAAAAATGTGTGTGTTCGTTTCGGCGGTCAACAGGATGCTTCAACTAGCAAAGTCTCCTTTGGTCAGCCAGCCCAGCATGTGTCACAACAACCCTCCAACCAGTAGATGAGTCAACCCAAGTCAATTCTACAAAAGTCAACGCTGTCCTGAAAAGTCAACGCAGGGGCAGCAAGCTAAAAGTCAACGCAGCAACAAAACGGTCAACCCTTTGACCTCGATTTTTGTGCCAGGTAGTACGGCCTTCAAAAATCGAACCTTCCACAAGTTTTCAGCTTGATTGGACCAAGCGTTGACCAAAGTCAACGCTGGTCAAACTTCTGCGAAACCCTAGCAGCAGAAAAATCGTACTACAGCTCAGCCGTACGGTCTGTCCTCTTCGTCCTTCCCACGTGTGGCTGAAATTCGTCCTCCAGGTAGCTCGTACTCTTTAGGATGAGAGAGGAAGATGTGAGTTGTGTTGTGATGAAATTGTCTCCAACTTTTCCTGTATTTATATCCATCAATGAGGGTGTGTGACACATCTGTTGGGCATGTGAGCCTACATTACAAAACTGGCCGACCTTGCACATATAATTTATTAAGAATACTAAATTCAAAATATAAGTTCTGCTCATCGGATTAAGACTATTTTTATATGGATTTTACACCTCTCGGAAAGAGGAATCCAACAAAAATATTAGCCTCTTAATCTGAGCATCAGAACATGGAGTTTGGACCTAGTTGTCCAAATTTAACACTCCCTCTCAACTAGGGAGAACTCCATCTATTAGTGCAATCAACATCATGAGTCATCCTGCCGAAACTTGCTTTGCTGGCTTCTTTATTTCAAAACAGAAGTGGGTCAGTCACAAAGACATCATTCCCCGATTGACATAATCAGTCCAGAGGTCCCAGACCTCACAAAACTTGATCCCAGATCAAGTGGTTGGACCATGCCATCCTAGATAGAGAGTACGGCAATCTCTGATGCGTCCATCGGTCTTTGCTAATAGTCTCTAGCTTTTCCACACCTCATTGGCCAAATGAGAGGTACTTCCCATGAGCCCTAAACTCGATGGGTAGGATGCAAACGGGGCACAGATAAATGAGTGGCGAACTAGCTTAATAATCACAAGGGTGGGGCAGAAGCATTATGAGTGCTTATAGCTCCGAGAAGCTATCCCCAAAGCCCCCCAGAGCTCCCAGAGCTCATCGTCCAACAGGACCCACATCATAGGGTCTTTCCACGACACCAAGACTCTCACGGAAGGTTAGGAACTTGACCTTCCCCAGGGGCTTAGTGAGAATATCCGCGACCTGCTCATCAGTTCCTATATGATCGAGCCTTACGGCGCCTCGTTGTACCATATCCCGGATAAAGTGGTACCTGATATCAATATGCTTGGATCGGTCGTGGAAAACAGGATTCTCAGTCATACGAATCCCACTCTGATTATCACAGAGTATCACAGTGGTATCTAGCACATGTTGGAACAGCTCACTAAAGAGCTTCCTCAACCAAATTGCTTCACAACAGGCCATACTAGCAGCAATGTATTCGGCCTCCGCGGTGCTCAAAGCCACCGACTTCTGCTTCCTGCTCATCCATGAGATCGAAGCAGAACCAAGATTGAAACATCATCCAGATGTGCTCTTACGATCCACCACACTGCCAGCCCAATCGGCATCAGTATATCCACGGAGTATCACACTCCCGGCAGTGTATCTCAGCCCATGGTTTATCGTGCCCCGAAGATATCTCAAAAGATTCTTGGCACCAACCCAGTGAAAATGATGAGGCTCAACCATCTGTTGACTCAAAGTATTCACTGCAAAACATATGTCCGGATGGGTGTTCACTAAGAACATCAAAGCTCCTATGAGTTGACGATACTCAGTAGGATTGGCCAAAATAGGCCCTGCAGCGCTGCCACTCAACTTCTTAAAGTTGAGTTCCATTGGTGTCGACACAGACTTACAGTCCACCATCCCAAATCTTTCCAGAAGCTTCACAATATATTTTCCTTGAGAAAGGAAAATCTCTCCAGGTCTCTGCCAGACCTCCAGGCTTAGGAAATAGTGCATCAGTCCTAGGTTTTTCATCTCGAACTCAGCAGCAAGCTCCCTCTTACATTGATGAATGAGAGGGTCATCACCTGTCAGGAAGAGGTCGTCCACATACAGCACTAGAATGAGAGGCTTCCCTTCCACAACCTTGAAGTAAAGGTTTGGATCAGCATTGC
>APFE030401612.1:12386-25054 GCA_000404065.3 Pinus taeda | reverse complement strand
TCCAACTTTTCCTGTATTTATATCCATCAATGAGGGTGTGTGACACATCTGTTGGGCATGTGAGCCTACATTACAAAACTGGCTGACCTTGCACATATAATTTATTAAGAATAATAAATTCAAAATATAAGTTCTGCTCATCGGATTAAGACTATTTTTATATGGATTTTACACCTCTCAGAAAGAGGGATCCAACAAAAATATTAGCCTCTTAATCTGAGCATCAGAACATGGAGTTTGGACCTAGTTGTCCAAATTTAACAAGACTGCACCCAGAGACTCCATCAGTCAATTAAAGCAGTTGGTGGTCCATTATGACCCCTCCACACATAGAACAACAAAAAATCTTTGTAATCAAAACTCTATATATATACCCAGAACAGAGATGTAATAAGAATTGATGGTTGTTGTTTTGATGTAAGGTTCAACTTCTAGACACTGTAACTAAACCTTAGTAGAAGTTCAATTCTCTAATATATGATGACAATGTGATAATCTGAGATTTATGAAAGATTGTTGAAATCTGAAATTGAGCTGATTGTTGAAGCTTAGTGTCTCATGTATGGAATCTAGGGTTTGCATTAAATCCTAGTATAAGTCTAACATATGAGTTCTAAAGTTGTTGGAGAACTATATTTGTTTGAATCACTTCTAGGGTTTGCAATATTTTGTAGTAGGGTATGTCATATCTCTGGAAGAAATATTGAAACCCTAGATTTAACGAAGATTGTTAGCCTGTTTAAGTTGCTCAAAAAATCTTGATGATGAAGTCTAGGGTTTATGATAAAAACCCTAGCAAGAAGTTGAAGTATAAAAGTATACTTACATCGTCTGGTCTTCATTTTCAGCTAATACAAGCTTCTTTTGTTGTTAATTGCTCACTTTCTACTTCTATTCTATTCTAGGTTGTGCCTGTTATGCAGTTTTCATGTACTCTGGATGTTTTGCATTTGAGGAGCTGTCATCCTACCTCTGTGTTGAAGTCTAGCATGTATTATTGAATGTGTTATAAAGGTTTATGTTAACTTAGTGCCAGAGAGCTGTCATCCTGTCTGTGCATTAGGAAATAGATTTGTAGACCTTTTTACTAGTTGCAGCTGACCATCACATGGTCTCGTGCATCTGTTGGTGTGGTCAATATTCTCCATGTTCACCTAATTCCTTAAACTGTGAGTAATTGGTGGTTTAAATCTTTTTAGTCTGGGGGTGTTCACCCATGTCTGGAGTTAAGCATAGTAGAAGTGTTTATTTGGCTTAAACGAGCATCATTCCTTCCATTAATCCATTTCCAACATTTAGTTGAGTTTTTTGTAATGTTCCTGAGCATCTCTGAGATACAACCTAGGAGAGTTTCTTGGGGTGATAACACAAACAACATTGGAAATATTTCTGAGTAGAATTTATTAAATTTAATAAGTTCCTCCAATTAGATAATTAGCATCAATTTAAATCGAACTTACTATTGTCGGATCTATGTTTGTGTTACGTGTACCCAAGACATTGCATGTATTAATTTCTTCCAATATATAAAATATTATGAGCTTTTTAAAGCATTTGTAATTTGTAGTCTTATTAGACGACATATTATTCTTATTTGAGATACGAAACACATTGTATGGAAAGTACTTTAGTAGGTTATGAAAGGACATCCCATATTATTGGATCGAGCACCTACCTTATAGAAATTGGGAATACAAGTGTTTCAACCTATTTTAGTAGAAGAACATGCCTTTCGTTCAAATCCATTGATTTTTCCTTCAAACATTCCTTTCTTTCACACAATATTTAACTTTGTACATCCTTCTGCCACACAACACTTCTATCGATTTGACACTATCAATTGATTCTATGTTACCTATTATCATTACAAACAATTCTTGGTATAATATTTGTCATTGTTTGATGCTTTTTTACTGCCATGTTGATACTTGTTTAATTAAGTCTGAAGTGATAATGAAAACTCCCATTAGTACACTTGCTGGTAGTGGGTTACAAGAAGAGATGGTCAGTTCTTTGTGCACCATTAGTGGGGGGAGTTAATATGCAATATAACAGATATAACTAAGTAGCCATCTACAATTGATTCAAATTAACAACTTTTTTTTCTTTCAACATCGATGTCTTCAAACCTAGTTATTTATAAACAAAGCAGATAAACAAATTGCACAGGATTTCTATTAAAGGAGTGAGTTTTGTTACTGTCATACAATAGAGCTATATTAAAAATTGCTAATTAATTAATTAATATATATTGGAATATATTATGCAACTACGTATTCACATTGATATTGGAGAAACTATGGTATATCCTTGCAAATATGTTACAATGTCATGTCAATATTTCACATTCATATTGGAGTGATCATGATGCAATTGATGCTTCACTACATTTTATGTGATTTTGTGAGAAAAAAGGAATCCTTTTCTTGGTATCTTCTATCCTTTAAATAGTTCCAAAAATGAAAGTTCATTTCTCATTTCATGCTAATAATTCCAAATGTAACTGAAAATAAAATATTTTATGCAACAATAGGTTGATTTTGGCATCATCCTATTGGTTAAGCAATTTGTTGTGTCCATATGGAAAGTTTATGTTGGACAATACTTTTTTAAACACGCTATGGAATAGCTAGCAATTCTTAATAATAATTTCACTTAATTTTGCAATCTAACCAAGTATTTTTAGGTGGCTTTTAACACAATCTTTCCTGATTTGAATTTACAACTCCTAGGGTGACCACCTTGATTCCCTTGCTTCTGAAACTTTTGCTCATATGGAGCTCTTCTCACTTATTTCTCTCAAAGCATTAACTTATTATATATACCAGGTAAGCAGAAAATACTTTAGACATGCTTACATATTCCTTATAAAAAAATTGGCGTTGTCATCACTCTATTCAGTAATTTGTTAGCCTTTATGATTTCTACCTTTTAGTATTGCATATATTTTGTTACCACTTTCGCTATCTAATTTTTTCAAAGCTATAATCACAATCAGATACCTCTTTTCCTATTTCATTACAAAGGTCTCTCAACTTCTTCATCATCCTCATTCAAAACAAGCTCCTGACTAAGCCGATAAGATGAAGAGTATCTTAAATGATCTTGTGATAAAGAACACATCTGTAAGTGATGAGTTTCTCAAAAACTTCAATTGAACTTTTTGTTTCATACCCTTTCGTGTGTCGAACTTGGGCTTTTGATGTCGTAGATATTTTGGGTTTTTTTAGTGGTGCAGCCTATCCAATGCTTCTTCCTATAACATTGAAACAAGAATACTTATGCTTCACCTTCCATTTCACTTTTGGATTTTGAGCAAGAGTCCATATTTCTTTAACTTGTGTTCTCTGGCCCATTTTGACTTGGAGAGAGTTTAAACGAGAGGAACCCGTTACAATTTGTTCTTCATATATGCTTAACCAAGCAAACCTATCGAGCACTGCTTTCAATACAATAGTAACAATAAAATTGCTTGCATTGGGATTCTTTCTCCCCATATCTTCTACAGTTTTGAGCTTATTTAGCCCATCATTCCATATTTTTGGCCTAAACAACATAACAATGCTTTTGTAGTATGAACAAAGAAGAACCACTAGTAAAATTTAATAGATTTTCATTGGCCTTAACTTGTAAATACATGATCATTCACCACTACTCCAGTACAGATGCTTATGATCTCAATAGTACTTTCCACTAAGTACTAAAAAGATGGTTGACACCCAAAACTTCATTGAATAAATGTGGCAGTTAATTTCATTTAAACGTGAAATGGCCACCAATCTACGTCTTGACCACACTAAAGTTAATTACCCTTAATTGTATATGTTAACACTTAAAGTACATGGATTAATGCTTTAATTACATGCATTAACACTAATGGTATGCCAACACTGTCTCTCCAACTATGTATGTGAGGTTCATTTGGAATGATGCAACACGACGGGAAGACATGGCCAAGCGATATGGATAAGATATTGACATGTAACCCTAACAATAATGACACATGCTAAAGTTGTTAATTCAAGTGAAATGATATGGAAGTGCACAATGTATATCAACTGTGAAATATGGAAGCGATTAATCGTGCCAAGTGACCCAATGGGTCACTTGGTCCCCACCACAATTGTTGTCGTGGCCTCACCATATTTGATATTGGGACCCAACATACGCATTTTTTAAACACGATACCATATGTTGACACCTAATCATGGGGATTGAGTGAACACTTGTAAATAATGTAAATAGTAAATAATGGAAAATGAAGAGTCATCGGGAGGTGAAACCCAAGAGTCACAACCTTGTGTATATAACAATGAGGAATCCTAATTAATAAACAAAGTTGATTTGAGGAGTTACCTCCTAGCTTGACATGGTATCAGAGCATAGGTCCCAACCTCTATTTTTGGCTCTCTTCCCGCCCTTGTAACTCCCTATCTACCTCTATCCTGCCTATATTATGCAAAATGATACCTCTTTTCTTCCATTCAAATCTCTCTACTTACCCTTCTCTATGCTTTCTGTGCCAATGTGTTATTCTCCCAGCATAAGGAGAAGATTCTGGCATGGTGTGGTTGGTACAGTGAAGACTGAGTGGTGAGTTGGTGCATCTGCAAGGAGCATTGTGACTGTGGCATGAATGGTATGAAATATTTGTGTTAAAATTACTGAAAACCATGTGCGTTGAAGTTTTAAATCAACTGTGTATTTAATTATCTCTGTTATCCATTGGAGTGACCAGTTTTCTCCTCCATAGTTGGCTCACTAGTTAATACTCAATCTACCAACCAGTCAACGCTTCTACCATACCTCTAGTTTACAACTCATATTATACCATTTTATGCATTAATATAACCTGTGGTTTTGGTAATTACACTCCCCACAACATTCCACCTCCCAATTGGCCACTGTATTTTGTCATATATCCCGACTCCCATACCACAACGTTGTTGTTTCGGCCCCTCCACTGTTCAAACCAAATCTTTCAAACACCTTCATTCCACTGCATATCGTTGGCCTCCACACTGTTGCAAGCCCCTCTATCACATCGCTTGGCCTCTCCCCTCCACCTCAGTCCCTTGGCTACAACTCTGCACAGTTTATACATGGTTCTGCACCATACCTCTGCTCTCCCATACCATAAATTTGTGACTGTTCCTCAATTCGACTCCCATAGCTCCTGTTGTCACAACGTTGAAGACTGTAGGGGTGTTATAATCTTCGTCAAGTGTAGGCTCAATCATACCACAACCCACCTTTGTCCGGTGCAGTGAAGCTCCTAGTGATTCGATTTTCAAACTAGTTGCAAATTCACTACTACAATTCCACAGACACAAGTTCGAGGTGTGGTGAACGTATATGGTGATATATATTATGAAGCGCATTCAATTCCTTTGAAAATGGTGGATTTGGCTATATATTATATGGTTTATATGTTGAAACCATCATATAATATATTTGTGAGTGGAAGAATATTTGCTACATTAAAAGTATTAATATAGTGAATTTTTTCCACCTAAACAGAATATATGAAGAAAGATTATGTTTTCTTTGGAAATCAAAAGCAAATAGTTTTTTTTTGGGGGAATGCATTCACTAACATCTATAGTTGGAGTAGTTCTATCTGGGAAAGACAACTATCCGGAATTGTCTCGTAAGATCAAACACACTCTCATTTTTAATGAGTTGTGGAAAAGAGTTTGTGTTGGAGAAGGAGACAATGAACTAGCAAAGCCTACCTCAGACAAGGAATTTGCCATTTGGGAAAACAAGAACAACAAGGCCTATGTCTTGATTGCAGCATCTGTAAATAAAGAGGTGCGTCACCATATTTCACCATTTTCGAATGCTTTTGAAGCCTTACAAAAATTGAAGGAGCTCTATGACTCACACTCTATACTTGAAGTTGTCCAACTGATGATTAAATTGTTCATCCTTGGATTACAAAATGATGATCCTCTTGCTCTCACATGAGAAGTAAAATCTATTATGCATGATATCAAAGTCATTAATGTTGAACTAGACATTCCATTGATAGCTTTTGTCAAGGCACTTTATCCCACTTATTCAAATTATCTTTAGTCATTACAAGCAAATGGAAACCTCAAAGAAATTATCTTTGACTCCGTTGTGAATAAATTTTTTGAGAGAGAGAAATATTTTGCGAAAAAGACAGCTCCTCAGTCTTCTGAAGAATTTGTATGTCTTGCACATAGAGAAAGAATCATGCTCAAGATTCTTCTAAAGGAAGAGGTAGTCGAAGAGGAAGAGCAAGAGGAAGAAGAATCAGACTTTAGTCCTTGAGAGTGTCTGCCCCCCCTACCTCTGAAATTTTGAGCAGGAAATAAATCAATCCAAAGGTAAAACCAAAGACAAAGAGAATTGTAAAGCGCCTGAATCCACTCAATATGTTGTGGCACATTGTAATATTGGATTAAATGAAGACTTGTTTAATGCTTCACTTGCTTCTTGGAAAAATGATTGGTTCCTTGATTGAGGAGCAACTTGCCACTTGACTTTTAGAAGAGATTTTTTTGAAAAAATTACTGACAATGTTGATGGATCATTATACTTTGCTGACAAATCAAAACTCAAGCCATTAGGGCTTGGCGCAATCACACTCAAATTGCTTGATCTTCCAAACTTTCTTCTGCATAATGTTTTATATCTCCCACAGCTGAGGAGAAACTTGTTGTCCTTGGTTCACATCTTCCAACAAGGACACTCCATTCATATTTTTGATGGCAAGGTTGAGGTGAGAAAAGCATCATATCACTCACTTGTCATGACGGGGATAGAAGAAGAAAGACTTCTCAAGCTGCAAAGTATCTTTACTTGTGCACAAAATTTCTCATACAGTTCTCATTATGATGAAGGAACATTTCCATCAAGTATTTTATGCTATGCTAGATTTCGACACTTGAACTATGACAACCTTCGCTTGTTGAAGAAAACTGGTGTTACTGGTTTGCCTACAATTCCTAGGAAACTTAAGCAATGTCATGCTTATGTTCTAGGAAAGCATAGCAAACAATATTTTCATGATTCACATTCCAGAGCACATAGAAAACTTGAGCTCATTCATTCAGATTTATACGGTTCAATGCCTATTCCTTCTGAAAATGGAAATAAATATATGATGACATTTATTGATGACTACACTAGAATGTGTTGGATTTATTTATTGAAGAACAAATCTGATGCTTTTCAAACATTCAAGAACTTTCATACATGTATTGAAAATGATGCACGATCTCATATTGGCTCTATTCACATTGATAATGGAAAAGAACACACTTCAAATGAATTTGAAAACTATCTTCGCCAGCATGGGATCAAACATAAAACGACTATGCCTTATAATCCCCAACGAAATGGATTAGTTGAAAGAATGAATAGGACAATCTTAAATATGGTACATTCCATGATGTTTTTCAAGAATGTAAAATTGATGTTTTGGGTTGATGCAGTTCTATGTGTTGTATATGTAAAGAATATATGTCCATCTAATGCTATTAGAAACAAGACTCCTTATGAAATGTGGTATGGCCACATTTCTTCAATAAAGCATCTTAGGGTCTTTAGTTCCACCTATTATGCCTTGATACCAAAAGTACATTGAAATAAACTTGGTGCAAGGAGTCGTAAGTGTATCTTTTTGGGGTATTCAAATACCTCCAAAGCATACCATCTCACTGATGAAGTTAATAAAAAGTTTGTTGTATCTAGAGATGTAGTCTTTCTTGAATCTTCCAAAGCTGACAATGTTGTTGATCCACAACTTGATCGCTTGGATAGATTTGTAAATGTAAAATCATTTTAAGAATTTGATAATCAGATTCCACATCTTGAAGAGGGGATTCCTATACTGGATCAATATGTGGAATCTTCTTCTGAAGCACTCTCTCCCCCGCATGAAACTCCAACCACTAATGATACTTTGAGTGATGTGATTGACAGAATTGGGAGACTTAATCTTGATTTAGTCCTAACTCAATCAATTGAGCAGCTTGGACCATCTTAGAAAGTTCCCCCAAAGTGGCTGACAAAGACACTTGAAAGTGTTCATCCTGATGAGGTTGGAAATACAAGAACAATAAATTCAACCAGGAAAAATGGAGGTGATGTAGATGATTCTGATTCACCTGTTGATATGGATGTTTCTTATGATTGTGAACTGAATTTGTCTACAAATTTTGAACCAACTTCCTTCAAAGAAGTCGCTTCTCATGATGAATGGAAAGAAGCGATGCAAAAGGAGTATGATGCTTTGATAAAGAATGGTAGTTGGAAGTTGGTTGATCCTCCACTGGGAACCAAACCAATTGGCTGCAAGTGGGTCTACAAGAACAAGTATAAAGTTGATGGCTCACTCGACAAACGTAAGGTCAAGCTTGTGGAAAAAGGTTTTACATAGAAGGAAGGGGTCGATTATGAGGAGACTTTTGCCCCCACAACAAAATGGGCCACCATCCGGACACTCTTTCCCTAGTAGCTCATAACGGTTGGAAAATCCATCAAATGGATGAAAAAACTACTTTTCTTGAATGGAGATCTAAAAGAGAATGTTTTTATGTCCCAGCTTGAAGGATTTGTTGTCAAAGGACATGAACATAAAGTATGAAAACTTGTGAAATATTTATATGGCCTCAAGCAAGCACCGTGAGCCTGGCATGAAAAGTTAACTGAGCATCTTCTGAAACTCAACTTCAAATATTATGATCTTCATGATGCAACTTTGTTTGTCAAGAAGGTTGGCAAAAAAGTTGTAGATATTGTGGTATATGTAGATGATCTTTTGATGACAGGGAACAATGAGAGCTACATTGTACCATAAAGAAGGAATTGAGGAAAGGTTTTGAAATGACCGACTTGGACTATGTTCACTACTATCTTGGTATTGAAGTAACTCAACATCCAAATTCTATATTCCTTTCTCAATAAAAGTACATTGGAGATCTTTTGAACAAGTTTAGCATGGCTAAATGCAATCCTCAAACTACTCACATCCATTGTAGGAAAATAATTTGAGGATGTAACAAAGTATAGACAACTTGTACGAAGTCTCAACTACCTGACTACTACCAGACCAAACATTTCGTTTGCTGTTGGAATCATCTCCAGGTTTATGCAAAAGCCTTGTGAGGGACATTGGTTTGCTGCAAAAAGAGTTCTAAAGTACTTGAAGGGAACTCAAGACTTTTGACTCAAGTATACACATGTGGGCGACTTTAGCTTGATTGGATACTCTGATTTTGGCTTCGATGGAGACAAAGAAATTAGGGTATCTACCTCTCGTTATGCTATTAGTCTTGGATCAAGAGATGTCTCTTGGAGATCATGCAAACAATCAGTTCCAACACATTCCACAACAAAGGTAGAATATGTGGCAGTAACTGAGGCAACAAAGGAAATTGTGTGGCTCGGGAAATTCTGGAAGATTTGCAGGTAAAACAAGTAATAGTAATATTAATAGTAATTAGGGTAATTTATCAGTATAGATTTATCTTAAATATGTATCTGAGTAGAGAGATTCAATTTCTTTCACATGTAAATCAGGCGTTGTTTACTGAGATCACAATTAGTTTAGGATTGTGATTTTTGAATTGTAATTTGTTTTTTTCAAGAAATTGCAATGTGATATTTAGTACAATAAAAAACTCTGGAAACTCATAATTCTAAAACTTATCGCTATGATTTAAATTTTCAAAAATTTTGCCAAATCCCTGCCAAAATTTTTCTAAGCAAAATAGTAAACTCTCTAGACTATTCGAGTATTTTATATTTATATTTAGAAAGTCTCTTGACTCTCGAAATAAAACCTTCAAACTGGCTATTCAAATGCCACACATACTCTAGCTTGAGATGAAGCTCTCCTTCCAATACGATAATTTCACCAGAAACTGCAACATACTCTAGCTTGAGATGAAGCTCTCCTTCCAATACGATAATTTCACCAGAAACTGCAACCTCTTGTCCTCTTCCCTACCTTCAATTCCTAGTAATTGCACTTTCAGGGTTTCGAGAGCAGCGGCGTACTCAAGCAAGCAGCCCAGCACAGCCATTTCCCTCTCACCAAAATTACTTATATCTACACTTAGCATTCGAAGATTGACAAAATGGGTGTTTACAGATGCTGGCTTGTGACCACAAGCTAACTCCTGCATACAAAAACAAAGCAAAATTCAATCATCTCCTGCATCAAATAACCACAATTGAATAAAAATAATAAATATCAAATGTTTTTTTTTCCTTACCAGAACAAACATGCCTCTCATGTGCAAACATTCGAGATGAGGGAGTCTCTAGAACAATTTGAGTAGAGGAATCTTCATTTCTTTTCCCCTTTCCAGCAGCGGCGAAACATAGATGTCAACCTCCCTCAGTAATCTGAATGTCCCCACTATCTCCAAAAATTCCTCTGCGCAGAAATTGCAGGCTTCACCTTCGCTCCAATTCAACCACAACTCTTCGATCGCGTTACTTTCACAGTTGCGTTTGAGGTGCTGCACCGCGCAGGAGAGCTCGTGAAAGAAAAACTCATTGACTTGCAGATCCTTTATGGGCTTTACGGGAGATAATGCAAGAGATCTAACCTTCGGACACCTCACGTTTAAAAGATCCACTGACCCACAAACCCTTAACAGTAAATATGTGATGTTAGGAGCCGAAATGGTAATATTCGGCAGCCCTAGGTATTTGAAACTGCTCAGTTTCTCAAGAACCGGGCAATGGGAAATAAAGCGAGTTAAAGAATCATTTCTGAATTCCACATTGACGAATTCGCAGGTAGTGAGATTGTTGAATCCAGCAAAATTGGGCGGAATATGGGAGATAATGCAGTCCGAGAGTTGGAGCGTAGTGAGACGAGTACAGGAAAAAAGGGTCCGAGGCAGGAGAGTTGGTAAACTGGGCAACCAGAAAGGACACAAAAATCAGCAACATCTCACTGATTGGGCAACCAAGAAAAAGCTTATTATTTCATTGGAAACATTTAAGAATAGAAAAGAGGGAAACATCTGAAACATAGAAAAGAGGGAAACATCTGAAAAAGGAAACATCTAAAATATATTGGCTCTATCTAATTATGCAGTTTGATTTTATCTTTTGTAATAAAGAGAATGATGACATTGTTTTTAAAAGGATCATCTCTTCTTCATAATAAAGTAGTGGTATTGTTTGCAGACCTGTGTTATTCCAGTGTTTGTGTCTACAGTCTGTTGTGTGATTCTCTGTTTTATTAATTTTAAGATCTGCAAGTAGATCAATTGGTATCAGAGCGTAAGATCTTGGAAGCCATCCACCTGTTCGAAGATTTTTTTTTTTGTAGGGTCTATACATCACTCCATCAGGGTGAAAATCAGTCGCCCATCAAGAGCGTCAAGAGCCCTCCCATGCAGACTCGCCATGAATGATTAGCTAGGGCTCTTCCAAGAGCAATACGCTGAACAAAAACAACCGCCCTGCAGGGCAAATCAGCGTGGATGCACGCTTTCAACTGCCCAAATTCTCAGGGCAAATGAATGGTGAGACTGTTGATTCTTGGATCCGCAGCCTCTCCAACTATTTTAGAACCTGTCCAACAATGGACGAGGAGATGAAACTTCAGATCGTCAATCTACAATTGGAAGGCCTAGCACAAACATGGTGGGATACTCATCTTGAGAATATGTCCTTGGTTGTGGAACTTGGAGAACAAGCCGAGACCAAATCGACGCCTATCACATCTTGGAATCTCTTTTGCGAGGCCTTACGTGAACGCTTCTATCCTCCAGGATATATACAAAATCTCCTTGCCAAATGGTTGTAGATTCGACAACTACCCAATCAATAAGTGCAAGCCTACATTTATGTCTTCTGCAAGTTGCGCATTCAACTCCATATATCCGATCCAGACGAGGTACTAATTATCAAATTTAATTCTGGTTTGCTAATGCTTCTTCGTCGTGAAGTTGAGTTGTTTGATAGTGCTTCATTAGACAAGGCCTTTATTCGGGCCCTGGCGGTGGAACGCAAAGTGGGTACTCGAATCCGATATCCTCAAGCCAGAAATGGTCCATCTTCCTTTAATTCTTCTAATGTCGCCTCTGCCTCATCCCCCACACCTCACCGCACCCCCTGGTGTACATTTCACAAGACCAACTCACATGCTTCTGCAGATTGTCAAGTATTGAAAAATCTCCGCCCCCAGAAAACTCTTTTTACAGAGGTCGAACAACCAAAGGCCACTACCCCACTTCCAGTTGTTTCTCTCGAAAATCCGACTGAAGTGGACCCCTCTCTCATCCTCATGACTGCTAATGCAACAAACACCTCTGTTACGCCTTTGTTTACCCATAATTGTCAAATCAAACATGAGTTGGCCACGCTTATTCTTGACAATGGGAGTCAAAAGAATCTTGTGTCACAAGACTTAGTTGCACGCCTGTGCCTTCCCACCACTCCTCACCCCCAGCCGTATCAGCTCGGTTGGGTCAGAAAGGATGGTCCTCGTCTTACCATCTCACAATGTTGTGCTGTCACCTTTGCTATTGGACCTTTCCGTGATACTGTGGTATGTGATGTTTCTCCTCTAGATTGTGTTGATTTATTGCTAGGAATTCCATACCAAGAGGCTCGACATGCTGTTTATCATGCTACAGATCACCAATACCACTTGCAGCACGATGGGC
>APFE030401612.1:0-12376 GCA_000404065.3 Pinus taeda | reverse complement strand
CATCTCACAATGTTGTGCTGTCACCTTTGCTATTGGACCTTTTCGTGATACTGTGGTATGTGATGTTTCTCCTCTAGAATGTGCTGATTTATTGCTAGGAATTCCATACCAAGAGGCTCGACATGCTGTTTATCATGCTATAGATCACCAATACCACTTGCAGCACGACGGGTGCACCTATGTGCTCACATCCTCAGCTAGCACATCAACCCAACCTTCCATTGGCAAAGCTCCCATTATGAGAGTCAATTTAAACCAAGATGTTTCTTTGTGCTTGGTTCGCCCTGTCAAGCCAAACAACCTCACCAATCCAGTCCCTCCTTCAATGGCTCCTCTCCTCCATGAATTTGTAGATGTCTTCACCCAACCCACAGGGCTGCCTCCAGCACACTCTGTTGAACACCACATTGATCTTATTCTTGGCGCTTCCTTACCCAATGCCCCATCTTATCGCCTTGCTCCTCGAGAGGCAACTGAGATAGAACGCCAAATTGAAGAATTGTTGACATCCGGTCATATTCAGACGTCATCCTCGCCATGTGCATCTCCAGCTTTTATTATTCCAAAAAAAGATACTTCTGAATGGCGCCTCGTGACAGACTATCGAGCCCTTAATAAAGCCACTGTTAAAAACCGCTACCCCCTTCCCCGCATTGAGGATTTGTTGGACCATTTACACGGGGCTTATTTCTTCACAAAGATGGATTTAACTGCAGGCTGCCATCAAGTTCGCATGCATGCAGCCGACACATGGAAAACTGCTTTTAAAACAAAGTTTGGGCTATTTGAATGGTTGGTCATGCCATTTGGACTGACCAACGCACCGGCCACCTTTATGAGATTCATTAATGATGTTTTCAGGGCACATTTGGGTAAGTTTGTGGTCATTTACCTTGATGACATTTTAGTATTCAGTAAATCTTGGGAAGACCATCTTCAGCATGTTCGCACCATACTTGAGTTATTGTGAGCACATCACCTTCAGGTCAAAGAAAAGAAATCCTATTTTGGACAAACACAGTTCAATATTTGGGATTTATTATTGACAACAAAGGGGTTCGCCCAGATCCCTCTCGTGTACAAGCCTTGGCGCAATGGCCAGCCCCTTCCAATGCACATGACCTCAAGAGCTTCATGGGAGGTATTAATTTCTACAGAAAGTTTGTCTCTCATTTTTCACAGTTGGCTCGCCCTTTGCACCAGTTGTCTCATCAAGCAAAGTTTATTTGGGATGCTGAATCTGAGCAACATTTTGCTCAACTCAAGAGTGCCTTATGCTCTGCTCTTGTTCTTTGCTTGCCAGATATGAATCAACCATTTGAGATGGAAACTGATGCCTCTTAATTCGCCATTGGAGCTGTTCTTAAACAGGGAGGCCACCCTGTGGCATACGATTCTGAGGCACTTGCGGATGCTAAGCTCATGTACAACACCTATGACAAGGAATTCTACAGTTTAGTGCAAGCTTTGAAGCAATGGCGCCATTACATTCTTGGCAAAGAGACCATCCTCCATACAGATCATCATCCGCTAATCTTCATCAACTCACAATGAAAGATTCAAGAGCAACGCCATTTAAAGTGGCCTTCTTACATTCAACAATTCCATCTGGTCATTAAATACAAGAAGGGGACAAGTAATAAGATGGCTGATTTGTTAAGTCGACCGCCTGCTCAGGTCCTACACATTCTAGAGGTGCGTTGTGCTACATATGATGCTTGGAAAGATATGTATGCAACAGATCCGGTCTTTGGTGAGATATGGGAAGCTTTGCAACACCCTACAGTCATCAACCAAACTCCCTTTCTTGATTATACCATTCGTGATGGTTGGTTGTATAAATTGAACCAACTATGTGTGCCACAATCTGATGATCGTCTCATTCTCATCCGTGAAGCACATGCCTCTTCATGTGGAGGGAATTTTGGCACAGCGAAGACCATTCTCAATCTTCAACGCCACTTCTATTGGCCTGCCTTACCAAAGGAAGTGGAAAATTCATTCGTGCATATTCTCTTTGTTCACAAAGCAAGCCCTCAAATCGTAAGCATGGTTTGTATCAGCCATTACCAATTCCCTCTCATCCTTGGGAATCCATTTCCATGGACCTTTTAAGTGGCCTTCCTACTACTTTTCGTAAACATGATGCTATCTGGGTAGTGGTATGTCGTTTCTCCAAGATGGTTATATTTCTTCCTTGTCATAAGACTACTTCTGCTGCTCAAACCGCGGATCTCTTCTTCCATCATGTGTGGCCACACTTTGGTTTGCCAAGTAGCATTATTTCAGATCGTGATTCTTGCTTTCTCAGTACCTTTTGGCGTACTCTTTGGTCTTTGTTGGGTTGCCAACTTCGTTTCTCCACTGCTTTCCGCCCACAAACAGATGGACAAACCGAAATTGTCAATCGTACTTTGGTTCACTCACTTCGCAGCTACTTTTCCAAAAACAAACTGTGGGATACATATTTGCACATCATTCAACATAGTTACAATCGAGCAACACACTCCTCAACTGGTTTCTCACCTTTTGAGGTTTGCTTTGGGTTTCAACCAAGTGCACCCTCTGAGATGCAATTGACAATCACCCCTTCTGGGTCTGCACATCAACAACAGGAACAAAAATCAGCTCATCATTTTATACACTCCATTTCTCAACGCCAAGCTCAAGTAACTGCTGCTTTGCAAGCACCCCAAGCTCGTGCCAAACAGAGACATGACAAGCAGCGAACGCACTTGTCTTTTCAACCTGGAGATCGTGTGTGGCTCTTGTTGGACAAGCAACGCTTCAAGGGCCAGCATCATAAGCTGCACCCTCTGAGATATGGCCCATATACTATTCTGGAACGCATTGGAGAAAATGCATATCGCTTGGACTTGCCTTCCCAGCTTGGCATCCATGATGTTCTTAATGTTAATAATCTCAAATTATTTGAACCACCTCTCCTTGAGGAATCTGTTACAATTCATCATCTGGTTGATAATATTCCAGATTTTCAGCCTCCTCTGCTCAAAGATACAATTCTGGACTTCAAGAAACGGGATACACGACATCAGCCATACTTCTCATATTTGGTTGGTCGGAAGGGACACACACCAGCACAGGCAAAATGGATCAATGCAGAAACATTGCAACGCAATTTCCCTCAGTTGGTGGAGGAAGCCGGGACGCTTCTTGATCTAAACAGGGAGGAATTGGGCAACCAGAAAGGACACAAAAATCAGCAACATCTCACTGATTGGGCAACCAAGAAAAAGCGTACTATTTCATTGGAAACATCCAAGAATAGAAAAGAGGGAAACATCTGAAAAAGGAAACATCTAAAATATATTGGCTTTATCTAATTATGCAGTTTGATTTTATCTTTTGTAATAAAGAGAATGATGGCATTGTTTTTAAAAGGATCATCTCTTCTTCATAATAAAGTAGTGGTATTGTTTGCAGACCTGTGTTATTCCAGTGTTTGTGTCTACAGTTTGTTCTGTGATTCTCTGTTTTATTAATTTTCAGATCTGCAAGTAGATCATAAACGAAGGCTGAGAGTGAGGCGTTCGACTCCCTGAAAAAGCAAGGTGTTGAAGATTATATTGTCCGCTGTGAGTGGGTTGGGGAAGACAGACCCCAAATTGAAATCTGAGAGTGCGAGAGTGAGTTGGGGAATTTGCTTGTAAAGATCCTTCCATCTCTTGGAGAGAAGCGAGCATTTTACTGCATCTTTGATTGGGACTTTAGAGAGGATGAGGCATAGTAACTCATCTTCAATCTTGGAGATCCTATTTGAAGCAGGCGCCATGGTGATGAAGATCATGGGTAGAAGTCCTGTGGAAATGTTCGGTAAATAAAGTAGACGCTGTGGGATAAATGAGATAACTTTAAAGAGCATGGGATATTGGGTTTTATAACATTTGTGGCATCGATGGCTTCCATTAGATGCCGGCTGCTATAGAATCAATCACAGCTCTTACACAAGAGTTTCATCGGATTGGCGTAAAAGTTTAATCAGATTAGCAGGGGCATAAAAGTTTGATCAGATTCGTAGTTGTCCTCTTATTATTATTCTTAATGAAATTAATAAAAGAGAATACCTCTTACTATAATATATAATTTTTATTATAATTATTATATATTATATATTTATTTAAAGACATGGTATTTTTTATTTTCATTCTATGAGGAAGTTTTATTTATTGTGGATTGAAACGTTGACAATGGTTTTTTGTGGATCTGGTACTTCAAAAGTTTATTTTTATTAAAATATAAAATTTTTATATGGAAACATTTTTTTGATTTTAATTATTACTTTTGAAAATGAAGAATGAGAGTGTTAATAATTGCAAATGATTTAGTTATTATAATATATATATATATAATTATATATATATTATATATATATATATATATATATATATATATTATCATTACTAAGTTGTATATGAATTTTTACTTTGAATAAATGACCAGTTTTCACATTATTTTCCAAATAGTAAAGAGGTTGAAAAACAGTGTCAAAGCTTTGATATCTTCTGAGATATAATTTAGAAACACATTGTGATATCATTATTCATCTTTTATCCATCTACCTTAGAATCACCCCATTGAGACACATGTAAATTGTTGAATCACATTGAATATCCTAGAGTATAGTATGGATTAGCTTACCAAAACTTATGTGATGGTTGTGTGATGATTCAAGTAGTGGAGGAAGTTTAATGCTACACATGCGGAGGTTAAACCACCTATTTTAGCTTATTCACAATAGATTGCATGGATTTTATTAGTTTTTATATTTTCCTCTTTATTCTAATTTTGCATGTAGTTTCACCAATAAAACATGAAAAAAAGCCTCTCATAAAGGGTCTTTATCTCTAAGATGATTAATAGAAGATAGTATCTAAAAAACATTTCACCTACTATTAATCTAGATTTTTTATTTTGGAGTTAGGGAGCATTTTGTTAAAGATTTCCATGTATTAATTTGGATATTTAGATTATTCCACTATTGATTTGATGCCATAGACATCTACTAAAGATATTATCAATTACTAAATTACTCATTATTAACTTTTTATGAAGAAATTACATGTTCTTTATTAAATGCTTCTTCTTTTCATATGTATTTTGTATCTTACTATATCATGCATTGTACAATTATTTCCATAATAATTATATATTTGATAGCCAATCATTGTTTTGTTTCTATAGATGTCAATTTTCTTCTATAGCAAAATAGTTTACTCTTTTTGATAGTTATACTATAGTAATAAATTTTCATCTGAATTTTTTATACAAAAGTAAAGCTATAGGTCACTTTTATCTACTATTCTTAAAAATTATCTTTTAGGAATATATTTCTTCAAACCTCCTTTATATTAGACTTATTTCATTCATTTAAACACATTTGGAAGGATGGAAAATGAATTTAAACAAATTCATAGATCTCATTAAATGTTTGACAAACAATAACTTAGAGGGTTATTTCATCTCAAATATGAAAGAATCTTTTTGGGCCTTTTCCTTGGATTTAATCCTCACATCGAGTTCTTGGGGATCCAACTCCCTCAACAATTCAAATTACTTTGTTTAAATGTGTTGAAATCCATGATGATCTATGTTCAATTCAAATTTCCTTCCAACTAAGTAGTTCATCTAAATTCTTAATGCATATACTATTTCCACAAGCTCTAAATCATGTATTATGTAATTCTTTTCATGTGCCAAATTAATTTGGATATTTAGATTATTCCACTATTGATTTGATGCCATAGACATCTACTAAAGATATTATCAATTACTAAATTACTCATTATTAACTTTTTATGAAGAAATTACATGTTCTTTATTAAATGCTTCTTCTTTTCATATGTATT
Source organism: Pinus taeda (assembly GCA_000404065.3). Classification (NCBI taxonomy): domain Eukaryota; kingdom Viridiplantae; phylum Streptophyta; class Pinopsida; order Pinales; family Pinaceae; genus Pinus; species Pinus taeda. The sequence goes on along the minus strand of APFE030401612.1, from coordinate 6,509 downwards.
TTGTATCTTACTATATCATGCATTGTACAATTATTTCCATAATAATTATATATTTGATAGCCAATCATTGTTTTGTTTCTATAGATGTCAATTTTCTTCTATAGCAAAATAGTTTACTCTTTTTGATAGTTATACTATAGTAATAAATTTTCATCTGAATTTTTTATACAAAAGTAAAGCTATAGGTCACTTTTATCTACTATTCTTAAAAATTATCTTTTAGGAATATATTTCTTCAAACCTCCTTTATATTAGACTTATTTCATTCATTTAAACACATTTGGAAGGATGGAAAATGAATTTAAACAAATTCATAGATCTCATTAAATGTTTGACAAACAATAACTTAGAGGGTTATTTCATCTAAAATATGAAAGAATCTTTTTGGGCCTTTTCCTTGGATTTAATCCTCACATCGAGTTCTTGGGGATCCAACTCCCTCAACAATTCAAATTACTTTGTTTAAATGTGTTGAAATCCATGATGATCTATGTTCAATTCAAATTTCCTTCCAACTAAGTAGTTCATCTAAATTCTTAATGCATATACTATTTCCACAAGCTCTAAATCATGTATTATGTAATTCTTTTCATGTGCCAAATTTTTCTTGAAGAGTAAGCAATCACCATACCTTCTTGCATTAGTACTCCACCTAGTCCTTCTTTTGAGACATCCATATATGCCAAAAAATATTAATCGATGTCTATACCTTTAATACATAAGCCATCATTAATATTTATTTAATCTTTTGTAATGTTGTATCACATCATTCTATCCACACAAGTTTCTTATCATTGTTTGTTAATTCAGTAATGACCAAAATATATCTTCAATGTTGTCTTATGAGTATTAGATTCTCTTATTCTCAATTATTGATATCACAACCTTAATATATTTAAAAAACACCTTTTCCCCTTTCATTGATAAAAAATTATTGATATCACAACCTTAATATATTTAAAAAACACCTTTTCCCCTTTCATTGATAAAAAAAATATCATTGATTTAGGAAAGGAGTATTGATTTATTATTGTGGCTTTTTGTTAGTGCTCACCATGGTAATATACATGGACAAATAAGTTTTGGATCTAAAAGTTCTCGAAGCCACTTTTGTAATTCCCATAACTCTAGAGTTTTCAGGTAATAAGGAGCCTTTGCCATAAGTTTCATTCTTGGTTTGAGTTTAGTTATGAACTCAAACTCCTCTTTTAGGTGGTAATGTAAATAATTCTTTTAAGCACACATATAAAAATTAAATTAGATAAGAGAAAATACTATTCTATATCTATTGCATCTTCCTTCTTGCTCATAGTAAATGCACCGTATAATTTAAACCCTTTTCTCAAAATTTTCTTCAATTCCATTTCTAAAATAAATATAAGATTATCCCATATTCATCCCAAGAGGATTCTTTAATGCCACACATCATCTATAAAATATAACTTCTTATCTTATAATCGACATTGCATCATGACCATTTAATTTTTGGATATGTTTTATATTATTTACCTGATTAGCTTCACAAGTGATTTGTATGCATTAGGTCACTTAGCCCCCTTTTCCTATGGTTTCATATAATAATTCCTCAGTAAAAAAGGAGGTTTTTTTGCCTATTTTTGATGGTTTTTCGTCTAGTTTTCAACCCACCATTTTCTAATTCTAGATAAGGATTTGAGGTTGTTATTTAATTCAAGTAAATGAATTAGAGTTTTAGATACTATATATGGTTTTGTAAATAATGAATTTTATTGATGATGAAAGTTAGAATATGGATCTAAACATTTTGTTGGATTTCCTAGTTAAGGATTTCCAAGGTAAAGGAATGAGTATTATGTATGATCACTATTATTTTTTTCTAAAGAAAAAAAATTATTCTATTTATAATTAAAATAAAATACATTGAGTGTAAATACCATAACAGTCTAGTGGCACAGATGCCCAAAAATACAGTGTTTGCTCTGATGACCTGTTTGTTACATATGCAAAGTACATCAAAATTTTATTACAAAACAAAACTGAAATCATCCAAAAATATAAAGAGCTCCCCATAATAACTAAATACATAATTTGCTCTCATGTTTGAAGAAAGATATATTTTGTATAGCCATGCTTCCTTTAAAAAAATCATGAGAACAAAAAAGGGGAGTCAAGATATGTGTTTGTATTATTCAGTGTCATGCTATTCAAACCAAGTAGAAAAGTGAAAAGTAAACATCAAAAAGAGTAAATCAAAATAAATAAGTATGTTGTCCAAAAAATGTTGTTAGTACAAAATGCAAGAGATGAATAGGAAGAAAAGTTGATTGATTAATTATGGCGAGGGGGATAGCTTGGTGTTGCCTGATTGTGACTTCATTACTTTCTTTGATTTCCCACTATCCTTGATTCAATGTCAATACACTCTTCGAAAGTTGATCAGTCATTTTGTTCTGTTCCCTATGGATATCAGTGAAAGACATGCGAAAGGTAAGTGAGAAAAATATATTGGTTTATAGATGAAATTTCAATATAGTAGATTTAGGAGGGTATATTTTTTCAATATGGTTGTTACCTCTATCCATTTTATAATGACCATGGAGTCTCCATAAATATGTAGCTCAAATATACGTATATATGTGTAGTGTTGTCTTTTGGTGTCATCGCATACAAATTATTGGAATCGAGGTTTCGAACCATCCTCCGTGGTTCATCATCAGGATAGATCCATGAGCAAAGAAGTTAAGACTCAATAGTGTAAATAAATAAAGGTGAGGGTTCAGATGGGAATGAATGGCACCCCACCAATTTTGATAATGAACTAACACGTGATGTTTAATTCAGGTATTAGTTTTGACCTAATTTTTTAAATAACTTATGTTTGGTAAAATAATGCTTCATATAAAATAGAAATAATATAATTTTATTTTAATTAAATAATTTTATATTTTGGAGGGAGATCTAAATTTATTGTTGTTTTCTCTTTTAATATTTGGGATTAATAGAATTACATTTTATTAAACTATAATATATATATATATATAGTATATATATATATATATATATATATATATATATATATATATATATTATATTATTATTTTATTAATTAATATAATTTATTCAACTAATTTATTTGAAATTGGTTTTATAAGGTTTATAAAGTATATATATAAAATTCATTTATTTACTTATTTAATATATAAAAAATAATTTATATTTACTTATTAAATTCAAATATAAATTTTAATCTTGAGATAAGGTATTTATATAACATGTTAGGTAATCTTAATAGTATTAAATATTCTTTTAGTAATAATTAGAAGTATTTTAGTGAATATTAGAGTATTATATATATTAGAGTATTATAAATCAAGAATATAGGTATTTTAATAAATTTTAGTAATATTAATGATATGTTTATTAAAAGTATTTTTTTTTTTAAAACTGAAATGGTTATGAATTTTATTTATTTGAAAAGATCATGGGACTTTGCTGGAGCAACCCCTGTTACATTGCAGAGTTCTAACTGTTGCTGATTATGGTCTACTAGTTTTTCAGGGCATTTGTACAAAGCTTTCATTGTTTACAATTAACAGTCCTTTCATAAGAGAGCTGCCTTTGTTTGCCATTTGATCAGCTTCACTATTTGACTTTCTAAGAATATGGTAAAACTTGTACGTGTCAAAGTCTAGGAGAACTCTCTTCAATCTGTCCAGTATTTTGTTGAGGCTGGCGTTGCTAAACCGTCTTCCCAACTTTGGCTTTATTATTATTATCTCTGAATCTCTGAAAACTTGAAGGTCTTTGGCACCTTTGTCTCTTGCGATATGGAAAGCTTTGAGAAGCCCAAGAATCTCTGCTTGAGTGTTGGATTTTTGGCCTAATCCCCAGCTGAAACAGTCTTTTGAAACCCCATCCAGAGAGTAGATGACCCCCCCAGCACCAGCGACACCGGGATTACCTTTGGACGCTCCGTCAAAGAAAATTTTGGATAAGTTTTGAGACCACCACCAAGATTGAAAACTGTCATCTTCGTCTCTTATGCGCCATTCCTGATTGGCCTTTTGAGGAGAGAGGAGGTGCTTACGCGGGTAAGGCTCTAGTGGGCCTAGCCATCTTTTTTCTTTAGGCAGTAACAAAGGATCATCTTTGAAATACTACTGTTGGGCTGCTTCTAGAAGAAAGGATTTAGCTTTTGCAGCAACTTGCAACTGTGTGTGCCTCATCTCTCTGAAGATCAGCTGATTTTGGGCCAGCCAAAGTTGCCAACAAACGTATTTGGGGAGCGCTGTCCAAATTTTGCTCCAGAATGATTTAGAAGGGATGCGCTGTGGGTAGAGAAGGCTCCATGAGGCAAAGAGATCTGCAACAGAGATTTGTGAAGGCAATGTAATCTGAAATTCATGTAAAATAACTCCCCATACCTCTTTTGCAAAATTGCACTCCAAGAAAAGGTGCTGAGCTGTTTCGAAATTGTTGCTACATAACACACATCTGTGCAGCCCTGCTATATTCCTTTTTTCCAGGTTGTCACCAGTTAGGAGTTTATTATGGACCAGAGTCCAAAAGAAGAAATTCACTTTTGGTAAGGCTAGGGAATCCCAGACATTCTTCCAAAAGGCCGGAGTTTGTCTGCTGTTTCTTGAGGCCTGCAATGCTCTGTAACCTGCAACTGTGGTGTAGACTCCTGACTGACCCCAACCCTAGCTATCTTTCTTGGATCTGTTGATAGGGGTTGCTTCCTCCAGTAGATCTTCAAGCAGGGTTTGTTGAAAGGATAACCGGGCAGGGACTCCATGAAAATCCCATCCTGCCCAATCCCCACGATGATCCCAATTTGAAAGGTCGTATATGGTGTTGACTCCTGCTTGCTTCAGCCAGTCCCTGAGATCAGCTATGTCCTCATTATTATTCAGAGGTTCTTTCCCCATGATACAGTCGAGCCACAGGTGGGTGCATTTGCCATTGCCAAGGATCCTATAGACCTGTTTGTTGAAAAACTTGCTGCTTCTGCAGCATAATTTCCACACCTGCGTGCTGTTTACTGTGTTTGCGGTGTGGAGATTGCTGAGGGTTTTGTTGGGACTGTACTTAGTACGCAACAAGACACTAACCGGGTGAGAGGGCTCATGGATCAGCTTCCACAGAATCTTTCCTCCTAGTGCTAGATTGACGAGAGTTGGGTCTCTAATTTGCAGCCCACCTTCTGCAATTGTTTTTTTCACCACGTCCCAATTTACCAGATGAATTTTGTTTTCGTTACCCTTGCCTCCCTGCCACAAGAAGTCTTTGAGCAACTTGGAGATTTGCTCCGACACATTTCTTGGAGCTAGGAGAAACGCTGCCTAGAAGATTGGTAGCGTCGACAACATGGCTTTTATTAAAATTACTTTGCCTCCCTTCGTCAACCAATAGCCTCCCCACGCTGCAATTTTTGTTTTAATTTTCGATATTATTTCGCTCCAAAGCGATCTTTTGTTGGCTCCTGATATGATGGGAAGGCCCAGGTACTTGAATCTATCCCATGTAGCTTGACCTTTGAATTCGAGGATCGTGGTTATGCTTGTGAGATCCCTCTGATCTATATTCCAACTGAAAACTTCGCTTTTGCTCTCATTGATTAAAGCCCTAGAGGCTCGGCAATAACTTCTGAGAATTGTGTCAATGGCCTTGGATATTCTGATGGAGGCTCCGCCAAGGAGAAGGGAATTGTCAGCAAATAGTGCGTGGTTCAGGGCATCGGCTCCATGAGAAGGTTTGAGACACGGAATGTTGCCATTAAGTCTTTCAGTAGTGAGTTTACGACTAAGGGAATCTGCCATAATGATGTACGGGAATAGGGAGAGAGGGCATCCCTGCCTGATACCTCTCAGGGCTTGGAAGAAATTTGTGGGGCGGCCATTGACTAAGGGAGAAATCCATGGTTTGTCGATGCAAGCTTTAATAAGATTGACGAATTGAGGCGAAAAGCCAAAGGAGAGAAGGACCTTGCTAGGAAAAGATCGATCAACTCTATCGAAGGCGCTTGCCATGTCTATTTTAATTAACATACCTTTTTCATTCTGCTGCTTGCTTGAGTGAATAGTCTCCTGGACTTGGATTACATTGTCTAGGATATGCCTACCTTCCACGAAACCACCTTGAGGAGAGGAGATCATTCTTTTTAATAGGGGCTTGATCCGATTTGCTAGCAGTTTAGCCAGAATTTTCTATGAAGCGTTACACAACAAAATGGGCTTGAATCTTGCAAATGACTCCGGGTTGGTGTCTTTGGGGATTAAAGCGAGGTAAGTGGAATTGGTTCCTCCACCTATCTTGGCCTTTTTCATGAACCAACCTATCATTTTGAGGAGATCAGCTTTGATAAGGTGCCAACAAACTTTGTAGAAATGGATTGTAAATCCATCAGGCCCGGGAGCCTCGTCTACGTCCATTGACCAGATAACGTTTATGATTTCCTCCTCAGTGATTGGCCTCCAAAGAGTTGTGTTTTCTTCAGGGCTGATGAGAGAAGGGATGTTAACGATAAA